>JBBPBX010069326.1:0-18892 GCA_038048925.1 Garcialebias charrua
AGATTGTGTCAACCAGAGCAGGTATTTCTCAGCCTTCATATGACCCCTCCATTCCTCTACACTGCTCATCTGTTTTTGATCAGTTTGAGCCTGTGTCCTTCTCTTTTCTAGAGGACATAGTTGGTCATATGAGGCCCTCTGGTTCCCCCGCAGACTCCATCCCACCTCGTTTGTTTAAGGAGGTATTTTATACAATAGGACCAAGTGTACTCCAGATTATTAACTCCAGTCTTTCCTCTGGTACGGTACCTGAAGTTTTTAAACATGCATTTGTACGCCCTCTACTTAAAAAAACAGGCCTTGACCCCTCTCTCTGCTCCAACTTCAGGCCCATCTCTAATCTCCCTTTTATTTCTAAGTTATTAGAGAAGGTTGTTTACAACCAGCTGGTACCATTTTTAGAGGACAATGGTATCACTGAGCCATTTCAGTCTGGGTTTAAAGCCCGCCACAGTACAGAGAGTGCACTCTTAAGGGTTTCGAATGATATTTTTCTTTTAACAGACTCTGGCAAGTGTGTCGTTTTATTGCTTTTAGATTTGTCTGCTGCATTTGACACTGTTGACCACAGGGTTTTAATCTCTCGTCTTGAGCACTGTGTGGGCATCAGGGGTGCCGCCCTCAATTGGTTTAGGTCCTATTTAACCAATAGGAGTTTTTGTGTAAAAATGGACAATTTCATATCTTCCACTGCTCCTCTTCCACATGGCGTACCCCAGGGCTCCATCCTTGGCCCTCTTTTATTTGCTCTTTATTTACTCCCACTTGGCTCAATTTTTAGGAAACATGGCATTTCTTTTCATTTCTATGCTGATGATTGCCAGATCTACCTTCCCCTGGCACAAAACAATACACTCCAGCAACTCACACCCTGCCTTAATGATGTTAAGGCATGGTTTTCCCTAAATTTCCTTAGTCTCAACGAGAACAAGACTGAAATCTTGATTTTTAGACCGAGTTGCTGTCCTTCTTCCAGCATAGACCTTGGCTCACTGTCATGTTACCTCAGGGACTCTGTCACCAATCTGGGGGTGAAGTTTGAGTCTGATTTTAAATTTGATAAACAGATCAGCAGTGTTGTTCAGAAAAGTTTTTATCAGCTTCGCCAAATAGCAAAAGTAAAACCAATCTTATCAAGACCTGACTTGGAGAAATTAATCCACGCTTTTATTACATCTCGTCTTGATTACTGTAATGCACTGTATGTAGGCATCAGCCAGACCTCTCTCGCCCGTCTGCAGCTCGTGCAGAACTCTGCTGCTCGCCTGTTAACCCAGACCGGTAGGCGTGAGCACATTACTCCCATCCTGGCGTCCCTTCACTGGCTCCCTGTGCACTACAGAATTCATTTTAAACTTTTGCTATTTGTTTTTAAATGCCTGAACAACCTTGCCCCACCATATCTGTCTGAGCTGCTTCAGCCCTACTGCCCTCCCCGATCTCTAAGATCAGCTGATCAGTTGCTGCTGACAGTGCCCAAAACTAGGCTGAAGCTCAGAGGTGACAGAGCGTTTTCTGTCGCTGCTCCCAGGTTGTGGAACAATTTGCCACTGAGTGTCAGACAGGCCTCCTCTCTTCCTGTTTTTAAATCCCTTTTAAAAACACACTTTTATACCTTGGCTTTTAACACGTGATCTTGTTCTTTTATGGCATTTTAACCCACCTGCAGTGAGACTGGTATATGTATTTTTATTTTTGTATGCTGCTTTTGTTTTGTTTTTTAATCGTTTTAGTTAGCTATCTTTTGTTTTACTGTACAGCACTTTGGCTAACCCTGCGGTTTTTAAAATGTGCTATATAAATAAAGCTGATTGATTGATTGATTGATTGAAGAAGGAGTCCTATTGGGCCTTTTTGACCTGTGGGACCCCGGAAGCAGCAGATAGGTACCGACAGTCCAAGCGGCATGCGGCTCGGGTGGTTGCTGAGGCAAAAACTCGGGCGTGGGAGGAGTTCGGAGAGGCCATGGAGAATGACTTCCGTACGGCTTCGAGGCGATTCTGGTCCACCATCCGGCGTCTCAGGGGGGGAAAGCGGTACGCGACCAACACCATTTATGGTGGGGATGGCGTGCTGTTGACCTCAACTCGGGATGTTGTGAGTCGGTGGGCGGAATACTTCGAAGACCTCCTCAATCCTACTGGCACGTCTTCCACTGAGGAAGCGGAGCCTGGGGACTTTGGGTCGGGCTCTCCAATCTCTGGAGCTGAGGTCACCGAGGTGGTTAAAAAGCTCCGCGGTGGCAGGGCTCCGGGGTGGATGAGATTCGCCCTGAGTTCCTTAGGGCTCTGGATGTTGTGGGGTTGTGTTGGCTTACGCGACTCTGCAATATTGCGTGGACATCGGGGGCAGTTCCCTTGGATTGGCAGACTGGGGTGGTGGTTCCCCTATTCAAAAAGGGGGACCGTAGGGTGTGTTCCAACTATAGGGGGATCACACTCTTAAGCCTCCCTGGTAAGGTCTATTCAGGGGTTCTGGAGAGGAGGGTCCGTCGGATAGTCGAACCTCGGATTCAGGAGGAGCAGTGTGGTTTTCGTGCTGGTCGTGGAACACTGGACCAGCTCTACACCCTCAGCAGGGTCCTGGAGGGCGCGTGGGAGTTTGCCCAACCAGTTTACATGTGCTTTGTGGACTTGGAAAAGGCATTCGACCGCGTCCCTCGGGGGGTTCTGTGGGGGGTACTCCGGGAGTATGGGGTACCAGGCCCATTGATATGGGCTGTTAGGTCCCTGTACGACCGGTGTCAGAGCTTGGTCCGCATTGCCGGCAGTAAGTCAGGCTCGTTTCCAGTGAGAGTTGGACTCCGCCAAGGTTGCCCTTTGTCACCGATTCTGTTCATAACTTTTATGGACAGAATTTCTAGGCGCAGCCAAGGTGTTGAGAGGATCCGTTTTGGTGGCCTTAGAATCGCTTCTCTGTTTTTTGCAGATGATGTGGTCCTGTTGGCTTCATCAGATCGTGATCTACAGCTTTCGCTGGAGCGGTTTGCAGCCGAGTGTGATGCGGCCGGGATGAGGATCAGTTCCTCCAAATCCGAGGCCATGGTCTTGAGCCGGAAAAGGGTAGCATGCCCTCTCCGGGTCGGGGATGAGGTCCTGCCCCAAGTGGAGGAGTTTAAGTATCTCGGGGTCTTGTTCACGAATGAGGGAAAACTGGAGCGTGAGATCGATAGGCGGATAGGTGCAGCATCCGCAGTGAAGCGGGCGCTGTACCGGTCTGTCGTGGTGAAGAGAGAGCTGAGTCGAAAGGCAAAGCTCTCAATTTACCGATCGATCTACGTTCCCACCCTCATCTATGGTCATGAGCTTTGGGTTATGACCGAAAGAACGAGATCTCGGATACAAGCGGCTGAAATGAGTTTTCTCCGCAGGGTGTCTGGACTCTCCCTTAGAGATAGGGTGAGAAGCTCAGTCATCCGGGAGGGACTCGGAGTAGAGCCGCTGCTTCTCCACATCGAGAGGAGCCAGTTGAGGTGGCTCGGGCATCTGGTTAGGATGCCTCCTGGACGCCTCCCTGGTGAGGTGTTCCGGGCATGTCCCACCGGGAGGAGACCCAGAGGAAGACCCAGGACACGCTGGAGGGACTATGTTTCTCGGCTGGCCTGGGAACGCCTTGGGATTCCCCCAGAGGAGCTGCTCCATGTGGCTGGGGAGAGGGAAGTCTGGGCCTCCCTACTTAGGCTGCTACCCCCGCGACCCGACCCCGGATAAGCGGACGAAAATGGATGGATGGATGGATAGCTGTCTCAAATGAAAAAAGCTGGATTTTTACAACTGTTTTAATTTGAGACTCCAGCTTAAGACCAGCATCCATCTTGACCCCCAATCATTACCGGTACATTATACAATATATTCAAAACTTTGTCATTCAAAAATTATTTTTTGACTCTCTTGAAAATGAGTCCTCAAGGCTCAATGGGATTAACCTGCCTAAATAAAAGGTTGAATGAAATTTACTTTATACAGTAATGTAATTTATTTTGTTATTTTTATTCACAAGTGATTTACATGAGATTTCCATGTCAGCTTCGCATCAATAACGACACCCAAAAGATTTATTTAAATAACTCTATGAATTTCAATGCTGTAAATTTTAAAGTTGTTTAAAGTCAAAACTATTAATATTGACACAGTTGAGAATTTTATGGCAAGAAGGTTCATGCTCAATAATCCAGGTACCAAAGCCAATAATTCTCAGTCGGGTCATCTGGACAGTTTCTTTTTTAGAGAAACTGGATGGAGGATGGAGGGTGAAACATTTCTATAAAAAAGAAACTGTCCAGATGACCCAACTGAGAATTATTGGATTTGGTACCTGGATTTTTGAGCATGAACTTTCTTGCCTTGAACCACTTTGGTTATGGTTGCCTGCCTGGGAGGAGTAGACAAGGGACAGGACAGCCCCCAGAAACCATCTTGGCTCCAGCAAACTGGTTGGTCCACTTAAGGTGTTTACTGCTTGGTGGGGAAACAGTTTGCTGGAACTCCTCTGACTGATGATGCCCTCCGGATGGAGGGTGAAACGTTTCTATAAAAAAGAAACTGTCCAGATGACCCAACTGAGAATTATTAGGTTGAGAATTTTATGTTTATTTGACAGTGATTTCTATATTTTTTTTGGGGGGGAGGCTAAATACAAATAAAAGGTGAACATTAATTTATTTGTATAGTTTATAGTTTTTTTAATGATTTTATATTGTTTATATCGATATTGAATTATATCGCTATCGACCAAAATTAAGAAATATATCGTGATAAAAATTTTGGCCATATCGTCCAGCCCTACCTGGAGGGTAAATGTAAACTATGTCGTGGCTGCAAATATTCAGTCAAGCAGCGAAGCAGGCAGTCTGGTTTCAGTCAGCTGCACTCAGTCTGCTCCTCCTCCGAGACGGGCAGACTGAGCGCAGCTGACGGATATTAGACAGCCTGCTTCAGACTAAACGAGAGGAACACACCGCTGAAGCCAGGGAGCTCGAACGTCCAAAGTAAAACTAACTTTACAACAGTGCCTGGTTAAACAATCCTTGTGCTCTTTAATGTGGTGCTTTTTCAGATGTTTATTAAGTTTGATGTATTGTAGGTCGCAACGGAGCTTTCTTCTCTTGGTACAGCGGCTCTGCAGACATTGCACGTTGCTGTCTTGTGGTGTTTAGTGCAAAATACTTCCACACAGCGGACATGTTAAGATGAAAAGTTGGTTAGCCGTTAGCCAGAGTGCTGCTCTCAGTCCTCATGAATTTACTCACATTTTAGCTGGCTTCAAATTATGAAATGAATTTCCTTCAGAAAATCCATTCCATAGTTTGATTCCCTGCCTTGCAGAGCAGCTGGCAGGGAATCACATGTGGAGATGTTTCAGCAGACATAGAAATTCATCATGGATCAGAAATCTCTGCAGATTGTATTGATAGGTAAATTATGCTGGTATAGGAGGCCGAGGCCAATACTGATACCGGATCAGCCCCATCCTTAATTAAAACACAATTAGTTCATCTGCATGAGAAATCTGTTAATTAACCAAGTAACTAACTGATTAAATAACAATTCTCTCAGGAATTACATGAATAACATTTCATGGGGTCTGACTGTTTGAAAAAACAATTTGATTGGTTGGTTGGTTCTCTCCACATATTGCACAACCACTGAACCAGTATTTTAGAATCAACATCTATAATCCAAATTATGATCTAAGGTTTAATTAGTTTGTTTTTAAAGTATTCTTGATAAATTAGGAGCAAATCATAGATTAGGAACTTGTTCGACTATTGTTACAGAATATATTTTACAAAATCAAAATTAATTTTATTTTGGTGTTAAAACACCAGTTGCATCTCATGGCCTATAATAATTATTTTAACATTTTCTGGTAGAAAGTTTCCACTCCAGTGTGGACTCTCATGTGTTTGTTTAAACTTGTCTTCTGACTAAATCTATGTCCACAAAGATCACAAGGAGTAGTGTAGTTTATGCGGTCCAGTGCAGCGAGGACTGTCAAGATCTCTATATTGGAGAAACTCTATATTGGAGAAACTAAACAGCCTCTTCACAGACGAATGTCCCAACACAGGAGAGCCACCTCTTCTGGACAAAACTCAGCTGTTCACCTCCACCTCACGGACAAGGGACACTCATTTGAAGACCAGAATGTGCACATTTTGGACAGAGAGCACAGATGGTTTGAGAGGGGGGTGAAAGAAGCTGTGTATGTTAAACGGGAAAAGCCTTCTCTTAACCGAGGGGGGGGGCTCAGGTTTCAACTTTCAAAGACATATAATGCAGCTTTAAATCTGATTCCAAGACAGTTCACACCTGTTGAGAACAGAGTAGCTGCTTCTGTGGATTAGAGGAACAAAGACCTTAACAAACCCCCTACTGTTAAACTGTGATGTGTTATTGCGTCAATTTACATAGAATGGATATGTTATCTCCGGTATGTGTGGGCGTTATTTCAGCTTCCAAATTACATGTTGGTGCGTGGCATGTTGCCTGTATAAAACTTCTGTTTCACAGCTGCTCTTTTGAATTGAAAAAGCCCTTCGGATAAAGGGTGAAACGTTTTCTGCAACAAATAAAGTCCAGTTGTTTTTGTATTGAGCGCTTGTTCGGATTTTATCATGTCCTGGACGACTGAGAATCTTCACCAGCATCACAAGGAAATGGCTTGTCTCCCGTGTGGACTCTCATGTGTGAGTTTAAATTTGACTTCTGACTAAATCTTTGTCTACAAAGTTCACAAGGAAATGGCTTGTCTCCTGTGTGGACTCTCAAGTGTGAGTTCAAACTGTCCTTCCGACTAAATCTTTGTCCACAAAGATCACAAGGAAATGACTTGTCTCCTGTGTGGACTTTCATGTGTGTGTTTAAATGTGACTTCTGACTAAATCTATGTCCACAAAGTTCACATGGAAATGGCTTGTCTCCTGTGTGGACTCTCATGTGTGAGTTTAAACTTGTCTTATGACTAAATCTACGTCCACAAAGTTCACATGGAAATGGCTTGTCTCCTGTGTGGACTCTCATGTGTATGTTTAAAGTTGTCTTATGACTAAATCTTTGTCCACAAAGTTCACAAGGAAACGGCTTGTCTCCTGTGTGGACTCTCATGTGTTTGTTTAAAGTTGTCTTATGACTAAATCTTTGTCCACAAAGATCACAAGGAAACGGCTTGTCTCCTGTGTGGACGCTCATGTGTGAGTTTAAATGTACCTTCTGACTAAATCTTTGTCCACAAAGTTCACAAGGAAATGGCTTGTCTCCTGTGTGGACTCTCATGTGTGAGTTTAAACGTGTCTTCTGACTAAATCTTTGTCCACAAAGATCACAAGGAAATGGCTTGTCTCCTGTGTGGACTCTCATGTGATTGTTTAAATGTTCCTTCCGACTAAATCTTTGTCCACAAAGATCACAAGGAAATGGCTTCTCTCCTGTGTGGACTCTAATGTGTTTGTTTAAATGGTCCTTCCGACTAAATCTCTGTCCACAAAGTTCACAAGGAAACGGCTTGTCTCCTGTGTGGACTCTCATGTGTTTGTTTAAAGTTGTCTTATGACTAAATCTTTGTCCACAAAGATCACAAGGAAACGGCTTGTCTCCTGTGTGGACGCTCATGTGTGAGTTTAAATGTACCTTCTGACTAAATCTTTGTCCACAAAGTTCACAAGGAAATGGCTTGTCTCCTGTGTGGACTCTCATGTGTGAGTTTAAACGTGTCTTCTGACTAAATCTTTGTCCACAAAGATCACAAGGAAATGGCTTGTCTCCTGTGTGGACTCTCATGTGATTGTTTAAATGTTCCTTCCGACTAAATCTTTGTCCACAAAGATCACAAGGAAATGGCTTGTCTCCTGTGTGGACTCTAATGTGTTTGTTTAAATGGTCCTTCCGACTAAATCTCTGTCCACAAAGTTCACAAGGAAATGGCTTGTCTCCTGTGTGGACTCTCATGTGTGAGTTTAAATGTGATTTGGAAGTAAATCTTTTACCACAGTCATCACAGCTTATTGATTTTGGCTCTTGCCTGGACTTTCCTGCATGACTCTACATTTTTCTTCTCTCCAACACATTTCTTATTAAGCAGACATCTTGAAGACTTCACTCCTGAATGACTTGTCATGTGTCTTTGAAGAGTCCGGTTACTGACATACTGCTTACCACACTCAGAGCAGCTCAAAGATTTGTTGACAGTTTTTACCTCTGATTCAGGAGCCCTGCTCTCCTTCCAGTCTTTCATACTGTCTTCATGTTCTGATTCAGAGTCTGATGAGTTCTTTAGCAGAGAGTCAGGACTGGTCATTTCACCATCTTCTTCATCATCCTCGTTAACGTCAGTCTTTGAAGAGCTGGAACTGCCTTTGAGAGGCTTTAAATCTGGGTTCCTGGTAAATTGTTTTTTTTTATCCTCCTCACTCTTTAAAAAAATGGTAGTGACCTAAAATCTGATATTGGTCTCCTCCATATTAAGTTGGTCACCCACCTGACTGGTCTAAGGGTATTTTCTTCCACTTTATGATAAGAGGCTCTGGGTCCTGCTGGTCAACATCAGGCCTTCAGTCTTGTGGAGCTTCTTCTTCTTAATCAGCTCTAAACAGAGGCAGGAACCACTGAAACACGTACAATAAAGACAATGTTACACACACACACACACACACAACACACACACACAACACACACAACACACACACACAATTTTACCCTCACAATCACCATCTACTAGGGCTGTAACGGTACACTAAAATCACATTTCGGTTCAGTTAATTTTCGGTACAAAAAAAAGGACAAAATAAAGACTTATAAAATGTTTATTTTGAAAATATGCCAAGTAACAATACATTTGTATAAAAATAAATAAAAGCAACCCATTTGGGTGATATTTTAAATAAACGGCACTCTTTACAATAAATAAACTATACTAACAATAATAACAATCTTAATAAATACAATAACAGTCAGAACCAGAACAATAAGCAGCAACAGACCGTTTACAATCTAACTAATCAAGTTTTATTTTTTTTCCAAAAAGACCAACTTGTCCACATTGGCTGCTAAAAGAACAGATCTAGTTGCAGTGAATATCTCCAGCGGTGGAGAAAATCATCTAAAAAACAACAACTAGCAGCAGTGTGGCTGTACAGTATTTGTCCTCATTACTCACAACCTCTTCTTGGACCTGCTCCCCCAGGTGGGACAGGTCACTGGAAAAGTTCAGAGTTCAGTCATCACAGACTTCTTAGCTGCAGGTGATCTGGTGGATTTCCCTGAAGAGGAAGAAGACAGATGCTATCTATGTCCCAGACTGGAAATAAAACACAAAGAGATAAAAAAACAAATGAGTTAATAAGGCTATAATTTTAAATTAAAAAGGATAATTAGATAATAATAATAAAAGAACAATACCTCTTCACACGCTGTCCATCCAGCAGGACTTTTTTGCTCTAAAATATCAGTACACATTCAGGTACACCGGTAGTCGTCAAAAGCCTAGAGGGCCCTTTAGCGCCCCTAGCGGCAGAAAGTGGTACTGCTCCATTTTTTTTCAGTCAGAATGAATGGAAACAGTCATATCTCAGACAAAAATTGGTCAAAAAAGGGGAAAAATCCATAAATACGTTGCTTCACCGTATAAGTCACAAGACATGCAAATTAGGCAAAAAAACATGACTTATATGCCGAAAATTAAGGTAAACAGCTTCCTTCACACCCCTCTCAAACCACCTGTGCTCTCGGCCCAAAATGTGCACATTCTGGTCCTCAAATGAGTGTCCCTTGTCCGTGAGGTGGAGGTGAACATCTGAGTTTTGTCCAGAGGAGGAGGCTCTCCTGTGCTGGGACATTCGTCTGTGAATAGGCTGTTTAGTTTCTCCAATGTAAAGGTCTGGACAGTCCTCTTTGCACTGGACCACGTATACTACACCACTCTGTTTGTGTGTGGGTGTTTTGTCCTTGGGGTGGACCAGCGTCTGTCTGAGAGTCCTGCTGGGTTTGAAATGTACTGGGATGTTGTGTTTGTTGAAAATCCTTCTGAAATTCTCTGATACTCCAGCCACATAAGGGATGACAATATTTTTTCGTCAGTTCTCCTTTTTCTGTTTATTAGTGTGCTTTGTGGATTTCCTTGCTAACTTTACAAAGGCCCAGTTAGGATATCCACATGTTTGGAGAGATTTTTCAATGTGTTTCTGTTCCTTTTCCTTCCCTTCTGTCTTTGTGGGGATGTGTTTGGCCTGATGCTGTAAAGTTCTGATGACAGAAAGTTTGTGTTCCAGTGGATGTTGAGAGTCAAACAGAAGATACTGGTCTGTGTGGGATGGTTTTCTGTAAACTTCAATGTTTTGGCTGTCCTCTCTTTCCATGTGAACCAAACAGTCCAAAAAAGGCAGCTTGTTATCATTTGCATCCTCTCTGGCGAACTTGATGTTGTTGTTGACCGAGTTAATGTGTCTGGTGAACGCTTCCACTTCCTTGGCTTGGATTTTGACCCAGCTATCATTTACTTATCAAAACCAATAGCTTGGAGTTGTTCACTCATAGGAGTTTAGGGCTCTCTGTTCCACTTCCTCCATGTAGAGGTTGGCAACAATGGGTGACACTGGAGATCCCATGGCACAGATGTGCTTCTGTCTGTAAAAACTGTCATTGTCTGTAAAAACTGTCATTGAACTTGAAATAAGTGGTGGAGAGGCAGAGATCCAGGAGTATGCAGATCTGGTCTGGGGTGAAGTTGGTCCTTTTGTCCAAATCCTTGTCTTGTAGAAGTCGTTTTTTGATGGTTTCTACTGCTTCAGAAATGGGTACCGGTATGCAAGTGAAAAGAGAAGTCACATCATACGATACAAGAGTTTCTCCCGGGGTCAGCTTCAAATGTTGAACTTTGTTGCAAAATCAATGGAGTTCTTTATGTGATGAGGTGTGTTTCCAACAAGAGGAGCTAAAATACCAGCCAGATGTTTAGCAACATTGTACAGTATGTCACGGAGTTCATGCTGCTGACGATGGGTCTGAGAAGTGTATCTTCTTTGTGTATATTTTTGGAAGTCCATAAAGACAGAGAGTGGCTTCCCCCGGGTACATCTATAATACAATGATTGATTGATTGCTTTCTCTTTTTCAAGTTTTTGCAGATAATCAGTGACTTTCTTTTTAAAGGTGTTAGTTGGGTCCCTCTTCAGGGGCTCATAGGTGTTCCTGTCGCTCAGTATTGTAGTTATTTTTTCCTAGTAATCAAAAGTGTTAAGGACCACTGTGCATCTTCCTTTGTCAGCTGGTAGAATGGTGATGTTTTGGTCCTGGTTGAGTGATGTTACAGCTTTCCTTTCCTGCGGTATAAAGCTAGATTCATACTCGACGCGTCGCGCAGCGCGCAAGGGTGCGCGCTCCAAAAGTGACGCAATTTCACAGTCCCCGCCCCTGCGCGTTGGCCCCGCGCGTGGGATTAGCGCGTGTCGTGCACCTCTGAATTTTTGAAACTCCGCAAGCCTATGCGCGCGCGGTGGGCGCTACGATTTGATTGACAGGTCCTCACCGACAGCCTTCACCCTCTTCACGCCGGAGCCTGCAGCTGTTTGCGCCGCTGTGGTCGTGGAGACGGAGTCGCGACGCATGGAGGAATGTTTTGTGACACAAAATGTATTAAATTCTCCTTCATTCCTGATCTGGAGTCGGACTTTTCTTTTGTTTTTTCGCCAAAAGTCACGTGATCGCTTTCTCCTCCGCTGACTCCATGCATTAAAACCGCAAATAAAGACAACAGTTCAGCACGCGAGCGGAAAGCTATTTGTTTTTGTTGTGTGATTTCAAACAGTTCTTCTTCTACGGTAGATTTCTTCTTCTACACCTTTCTTGCAACATATGCACAGGTTTTAGAGGGTACTGCCTCCTGCTGGTCCGTAAAAGAACAGCACTTTGCCATGCGCCGCCGTGCGTCAACCATAAACACAGAGGCGACACTGTAAGCGCGCGCGCTCCAGCCTGCGGACCAAAGCGCGAGTCTAACTCAGCCTTAAGATTTGAAGGAGGCAGTTTGGCACTGGAGAGGGTAGCTAATATTTTCATACTGTGTTGTTCTGCCTCTGCTTCTGTCAAGTTGTTGTTCCTAATCGCAGATTCAGTGGCCGTGATTAGTTCCACAACAGTTATTTCTTGTGGGGAGATGGCAAAATTCAGTCCTTTTGCCAGCACATTTTTCTCAGGTTGTGTCAAGGTCCTGTTAGACAAATTTCTAACCTACTGTTCCTGAATATTTGTGTTGGCGACCAACTCCTTATCTTGACTGATGGTTTGTGATGAGAAAATCGCTCTCTGTTGTAGTTATAGAAACGGACTTTTTTGACGTTCCTTGCTTTTTTGATGCTGTGATGCCTTTTCAACAAAACAAAATACTTCTTCCAACAGAGGTAGTGGTAGAAGAGTAGTCAACTTCTGGAGCAGGGGTATCCAGACTTTTTCAGCATGTGAGCTACTTTTGAAATGATCAAGTCAAAGTGATCTACCTACTATAAGGCCCCGTTTACACAAGAACAACCTGTGGAAACAGTGTTTTTTCAATGTTTATTGGGGGTAATAAACAAAAAATAAGTTGGTTTACATGAAAAATGCTGTAGTTTCCATGTCATTCGGGTTGCCAGATAAGAAACTATGAACTATTGTACTGTGGCTTTAAAATTATAGTATTTTGAACTTAACTGCTGTGTGTGCTGAGAAAAGATGTTCTAAGATTCAATTCCATCCATCCATCCATCCATTGTCTTCTGCTTATCCGGGGTCGGGTTGCGGGGGTAGCAGCCTAAGTAGGGAGGCCCAGACTTCCCTCTCCCCAGCCACTTGGAGCAGCTCCTCCGGGGGAATTCCAAGGCGTTCCCAGGCCAGCCGAGAAACATAGTCCCTCCAGCGTGTCCTGGGTCTTCCTCTGGGTCTCCTCCCGGTGGGACATGCCCGGAACACCTCACCAGGGAGGCGTCCAGGAGGCATCCTAACCAGATGCCCGAGCCACCTCAACTGGCTCCTCTCGATGTGGAGAAGCAGCGGCTCTACTCCGAGTCCCTCCCGGATGACTGAGCTTCTCACCCTATCTCTAAGGGAGAGTCCAGACACCCTGCGGAGAAAACTCATTTCAGCCGCTTGTATCCGAGATCTTGTTCTTTCGGTCACAACCCAAAGCTCATGACCATAGATGAGGGTGGGAACGTAGATCAATCGGTAAATTGAGAGCTTTGCCTTTTGACTCAGCTCTCTCTTCACCACAACAGACCGGTACAGCACCCGCTTCACTGCAGAAAGTGCAGAAAAACTTTGGACTGCAGCCGTCTGTATGTGCAACTTCACACAGGGAGAATTTCACACCTTCAGGGGTGGAGGAGCGGGGATGGTGTTTCTCCGAAAATCTCTCAGACCTGGTTTGAGAGAATGAGGGTTGTGAATGGCTGCCCTGTATGTCAATCAAGTGACGGGATGTTTGATAAGCTGACAAATATATTTTTTAATGTCACGCTGCGATCGACCAGTAGATTGCGATCGACGTAATGAGCACCCCTGTTCTGGAGGGTCTGATCCATTTTGAGTGAGAGAGCTTCAATGGTGAAGTGGATCTGTCTTATTCTCTCACTGAGCAGCTTTTTTTGAGCTTTCCGGAGGATTCCTTCTGCTCTATGTCCTTTGATATACAATATTTTCTGGACTATAAGTTGCAGTTTTTTTTTATTAACACATTTTCATGTCCTGCGACTTATACGGCGAAGCGACATATTTAGGGATTTCCCCCATATCTTTAGACCAATTTTTGTCTGAGATATGACCGTTTCCATTCATTCTGACGAAAAAATGGAGCAGTACCACTTTCAGCCGCTAGGGACTCAGTACCACTTTCAGCCACTGGGGTCCACTGACCGTTCCCAGCTCATGTGTCCGACAGTAGACTCATCTGGTCGGACTCACTCTGTAGCAGCACGGCCTCCTGCTCTCTGGAGGTCTGAACTACTGTTACCTCAGTGTTTGACTTTTAGCAAAATAGCTCAAGAACCACAAGACAGATTTTGATGAAACTTACAGAAAGTAATCACTGGATGGACATTTACAACTGATCAGCTTTAGGAGATGTTTGAGCTAAAATTCGATTTATTTACAATTTATTTTCGCAGCGTATGTGCACGTTTGGAAGACCGTCAAAGTGAAGCAATTTAAATCCAGCTGATTTGACCATTACGTGCATTTATTAAAGAAAAGTTCAGCTCAGAAACACTTTTACTATAATGTCAGCAAATAAATAGTTTTTAAATGTTTATCTTGTTAAATTTTAAAGAAATGAAGCGTATCCACTCGCTGCGCATGCACGCTTCGCAGCACCAACATAGCAAAACTATTTTTTTAATTCAACTGATTTGACCATTACGTGCATCTATTAAGGAAAAGTTCAGCTCAGACACATCTTTGCTATAATTTTCAGTAAACAAATAATTGTTTTTAAGTGATAATCTTGTTAAAGTCCTATTGTGCATGTTCCTGTGGCCATTTCGCAGCCAATCCATTTTTGGCAAAACACTGGCCCACATTTCCGGGTTGTCAGCTGTGACACGTAACATACGCGACGCGTCAGCGGTGACGCATAATAGATGCGACGTGTAAGGAGGTGCGACACGTTTATGGATTTTTCCACTTTATTGGACATAATTGGACTAATGCAACATATAGGGCGGAGCGACTTTTAAGCCGGAAAGTACGGTACCTCTTCTTGAACAGTTGTTATGAGGTGGTTGAATCTCTTGGTCATCATCATCATCATGGCTTTAATCAGCTCCAGGGCTTGTTGACAATGACTGTGTCTCAATTCAGGGGCTGCATCCTCATGAGGACCCAGCCTAGCTGGGCCGAGTAGGCCACGCACTCACAAGACCGGGTGGGCTGAGCGAAACTGCTGAAATGGGACGGTCTAGCCTTCAGGTTTGCCGGCCTTGAAGTGGGTGGGGCGTTCTCTTGAAGTGGGTGGGAAGTTCTTGTGTGCCGCTTGGTGTGTGTGGAAAGAGAAGGGACGCCGCTAAAATATATTAGTTAGCTGAATACATGTATATATATTAGTGTTTCTGAGTTTACTGTTTGTTAAGAACTGATTACAAATCAGCTTATAAGGGGCGATCTGTTAAAACCCAGAGTGGACCTCCGAAACGCAAGTTGTCCATTAGCTCAGTTGGTAAATCAACTTGCGATTGGTGCAGAGATGCTTTTCTCGAAGCTGGTTCGAATCTCACTCGGTACGGTTAAAACTTATTTTACGTTTGTCTTTTATTGGATAAAAAAATGAGGACTGAGATTAAAAGGAAGGAGTTTGTGAAACTCCTTCTTTTTTTTATTTATTTATTTTTTTTAAGTTTGTTAATCTTAGTGAATACTATAAAGAATAACTGTGATATGTTTTGGGTTTTGTTTTATTATTTGTGATTACAGCTTGGATTGATTATTTGAATTGATTTTGTTAAGAAGGGGCAGAATTAATAAGATTTAATTCTTCTTCTGCCCCCTTTCATTTTATATGGTATTTTATATTTTTTCTCTGAAGTTGTATTGTTTTAATGGAAATGAAATGAATAAATAAACAAACAAAACAAAACAAATACACGCAGATTATATAATATAATAGAGTATTCATATTTTAAAAATATTGAAACAGCTATTTTTTCATTAGATGCTGAAAACGCATTTGATAGAGTTAATTGGAATTTCTTATTTGCTACCTTAAATAAATTTGGATTTGGGAATTACTTCATTAATTGGTTAAAAATATTATATAGTTCACCAACAGCGTGCGTCAGGACAAATAATCAATTATCTTCAAGCTTCTGTTTACAGAGGGGAACCAGGCAAGGTTGCCCACTTTCACCAGCATTATTTGCTATTTTTATTGAACCTTTAGCAGCAGCAATAAGGCAAAGTGCTGATATTAAAGGCATAAAGGGTAGAAACATAGAACATAAAATTAGTCTTTATGCTGACGATGTTTTGCTTTTTCTTGAGAACTCAGGAAACTCAATATCTAATGTTATCAAATTAATAAACTCGTTTTCAAAAGTTTCTGATTATTCTATAAACTGGACAAAGTCTACAGTTCTTCCAATAAATTGCGTGTTTAATAATTATCTTAATGAAAAACTACAATCAGGTAACATTAAATATTTAGGTGTTAAGTATTTCAGATCTACCATTTATCAGTACAGTTTTAAAAAGACATGTCTGCTTTAAGAGCATCAATATTAGCTCATCTCTGATGGCATGGTGGGAGTATCTGAAAATGACAAAGTCTTCACTTCTCCCATGTAGACATACACCTCTCTGGAACAATCCTGACATTCAACAAGAAAATAATATGTTAAATTTCCCAGGTTGGAGAATGAAAGGAATTGATTGTCTGGAACACATATTTGAGGGCATAGACTTTATTCCATTTAATAAATTAATAATACAATATGACATTGATAATAAATATTTCCTACAATACCAACAAATTAAGTCAATTGTAAAAAAGAAATTTAAGCTTAAAAAAACATTGTTGGAAACACCAACATGTGTGTTAGAGTTTATTAATTTTCAACCACCTAAATTATTATCTAAAATATACAAAAAATTATCTAGAATCGATGACTCGATAGCACTACCTGTTGAAAAATGGGAGTCAGATTTATCAATCAACTTCGAACAAAAAATTTGGTCTCAAGTATCATACCTGCAAACTCAGAAGGGATGAAAAAGGTGACAAACGTTGCGCCAACCCCCCCGCCCCGAAAATAGTTGGTGATTATGTAATTTTTTAACATGCTTCAGGTAAAAGTCATTTACTAACTAATTTAATGAGGACATACGTAAATAGGAAAGATTGTGTCAACCAAAAATATTAAACAACAACAGCAAGCCAAATACAGCAGAACATTTTGCTAACAGTAAAAAATAATTTCTTAAATGTTTTGCCAGAAATTTTGAATAAAGTAGATGCCATTACCTGCATTCTGGTGTATTTTAACAAGTTGTTAAACATCTGTTTACCTACATTTAAACACTTGATTCAACAACTATTTAAGAGACATCTAACAAAATAAAGTCAGGTCCTGTGGACAGATTAAAAAATTGTTTAAATTATTATTGATCATGCATCAGGATATTTTAGAGACACCTCATTCAACTAGTTCATAAAGACATCATCCTGTTTTTAAACTCACTCCTGTGGCTAAGATAATGAAATTAATGTGACAATTTATCACAGTGACTTTAGGGGAGCAATTGACTTTTATTTTGTTAATTTTTATTTAGTTTTATTTGTAACACAACATACCATTTTACTAAACAATTGTGACACTCAACTTCATGTATAAAAATAAGAATATTAACTTTACCCAATGAACAGGTGACATTTTAACAACCACCAACAGTGAATTTAGGAGGGGCTTTTTACAGTTTTCTGATTTAGTGATAGACTCAGAACAGCATCACTGATTTTAACTATTTTACTTTCCAGACAATGTGTGTTACAACTGGGCTATTTCTCATCTACAGCATAAGGAAAAATTAGCTCTTTAACGACTTTTGACTTTAGAGGAAAAAATAAATTTATTAACATATCCCATATCCCAGGACATACACAAAAAAGATGGCTACAGTAGTCAAAAAATACAAATCAAATCAAGCAGACACCGACATTGTTTTCTAACTTTGAAACAGAACAAATGGTTTAATGTAGAGACTTGTTGACATTATGAATGTTTTTGTGATGCTCTCATTTTGTTTAGATTTGTTTTTCTTTTATTGGCTTGTTTTTATTGGCCTAAAGATGCATCATGTGACTTTTTAATGTACTGCAGTGCACCTGTGCTCCTGCAAACACTCTGGGAGAGTGAGGTGAAGCAACATGAAACCAAACTATGTTTAAGCGTCACGTTTAATGCTGAGCCAAAAGAGAACTCTGTTAACAAAACTTACTGCTGCTGTTGCTTCATCCACACCGTGGTGGTTTACCACTCGGTCATGTTTACGTTGTCCTGTGTCGTCACTTTTAAAAGCTGCAATGTCGCACAGTTTTTATTTTTATGAAGCGTGGCGCTCCCACACGTTTAAGGACTTGGTTGAACATTTTCTCTGCGTCGGTCAATTGGAAAACACCGCCTCTCCTCTCACCCTGTTCAACCGCGCACGCTGCTGCGGATACTCGTCAGGGTTGCCAGATCTCCAGACCGAAAGAAGCGATCAGCTCCTTCAAAACAAGCACAAACAAGCGACTCGCTCTTTCAAAAAAAGCACCCCATCCCATTGTGTAAAAAAAGGCAGTTTTAAACAGTAATAAACATATTTATTATGGCATTACATATAACCAGCAAAATTATACATTAAAGAACGTATTCAGTCTAAAAAATAAAAATACATTTTGCATTTTTCTCCCATCTGTGGTCGTGGTCGGATCCAGTCTTGAAGACACGCTCTTTCTCCCAATCTTTATTATATTTTTTTCCATATTTACCCCACTTAGAGCTCATATTAGCGTTGTCTTGTCTAGACATTTCACTAAATTCTTTAGTTTGTAGCAGGTCGCTTTTGTAAATGAGCCCTCGAGGCTCAATGAGATTTACCTGACTAAATAAAGGTTGAATGAATGAATGAATAGACAAAGAATAAATAACAATGTTGCATTCGCGTGTAGTCGGATGTCCCGTGAAGAAACACGGTTTTTAATTTTTGATTGATTGATTGATTGATGTTTATTCATTCATTTTAAAAGAACAATACAAGACAGTTTCATCAGATACAAGAATACAAGTAGGATAAAATGATAATTGAAAATGATAAATGATAATTTTAAACTCACTTTGAAAGTAATTTTCATTAATTTATCATTTTGTTTGCTAAAAACTAACATAGTTGAATGA
>JBBPBX010069327.1:0-13650 GCA_038048925.1 Garcialebias charrua
GGCAGCCACCGAGCAGGAGGCAGGGGACACAGGTCACAAGTCCATCCCAGGACCATATGAGACCAATGAAACAAACAACCATTCACACTCACACTCACCAAGGGACATTCTCAGGTTAGCAATAAACCTGACATGCATACTTTTGGTCTGTGTGAGAAAATCTTGAACGCCTAGAGAAAACTCACGCGTGCACGTCAAGAACATGGAAACTTTTCACAGGAAGTCTTTATGCAGGAGCCTTCTTGCTGTGAGCTCTAACAGCTGTGCTCCCACAGATAGCGTACTTGCAATCTTAAACGTTCACCGCCATATAAGTTGCGTCAGTCCAAATATGTCTAATAAAGTGGAGAAAACATAAATAAGTTGCTTTGCCGTATAGGTCGCATCTATTACATGCACAGCTGAAAACATGGAAATGTAGGCCTGTGAGTGAAATGCAGCTGATCTGACGTTTGCTCCAGGAGTTCTGGAGAAAGATGAAAGGGGGCTTAGTATGGCAAGCCAACTGTCTCACTAATAGCCATTTTTACCTATTAGCAAGACACTTGGCTTGCCATATGGGTCAATTTCCCTCTAGTGGCTGAAAATGGTAGTGTTCAAATTTATACACATCTGAATGAATGAAATCGCCAGATCTCAGCCAAAAAGTTTATAAATATGGGAAAAAAACCATTAATGTCACCTCGCTGTATAAGTCACAGGCATGCTTATTTATGCAAAAAAACTGCGACTTATACAGAAAAATACGGTATATGAAACACATACAAAAGGCCTAATGTACTTGTAAAGTCTGGGCCATCGTCTCTTGATTGTGAACAGCTCATGTGCAAAACAAAGATTTTTAAAAGCAAAGAATGGAAGATGCACCAATTCTAAGAGGTCTGGTGTCCCTGTCTGATGATGCACCATCACATTTTACTTTAAAACATTTATTCAGAACAGCATGATAAAGCTGTTGTAAGTTCAACAGATCCCCCTATAGTTGGAACACACCCTACGGTCCCCCTTTTTGAATAGGGTAACCACCACCCCAGTCTGCCAATCCAAGGGAACTGCCCCCGATGTCCACGCGATATTGCAGAGTCGCGTAAGCCAACACAACCCTACAACATCCAGAGCCCTAAGGAACTCCGGGCGAATCTCATCCACCCCCGGAGCCTTGCCACCGCGGAGCTTTTTAACCACCTCGGCGACCTCAGCACCAGAGATTGGAGAACCCGACCCAAAGTCCCCAGGCTCCGCTTCCTCAGTGGAAGACGTGCCAGTAGGATTGAGGAGGTCTTCGAAGTATTCCGCCCACCGACTCACAACATCCCGAGTTGAGGTCAGCAGCACGCCACCCCCACCATAAATGGTGTTGGTCGCGTACCTCTTTAAGGGTGTGTTCCAACTATAGGGGGATCACACTCTTAAGCCTCCCTGGTAAGGTCTATTCAGGGGTTCTGGAGAGGAGGGTCCGTCGGATAGTCGAACCTCGGATTCAGGAGGAGCAGTGTGGTTTTCGTCCTGGTCGTGGAACACTGGACCAGCTCTACACCCTCAACAGGGTCCTGGAGGGTGCGTGGGAGTTTGCCCAACCAGTTTACATGTGCTTTGTGGACTTGGAGAAGGCATTCGACCGCGTCCCTCGGGGGGTTCTGTGGGGGGTACTCCAGGAGTATGGGGTACCAGACCCATTGATACATGCTGTTACGTCCCTGTACAACCGGTGTCAGAGCTTGGTCCTGACAGGATTCGGTTCCGGTGGAGGACGCAGACCCAGAATGCAGGCGAAACAGGACTCAGAGACACAAATGTAAAATAATAATCACTTTAATAAACAAAACAAAAAGACTGAACGGTGCAGTCACTTACAAAACGAGGGAATGATAGATGGCTCCACCAGACATCAGGGAGGAATGGATTTGATTTGATTTTATGACCCGGCGAGGAACAGATGAAATGAGAGGGCTTTTATACACTGAGGGATAGTGAGTAAAACTCAGAGCACCTTGGCAGGCGGCAGGTGAAAGTGATTAGCTATGGACAACAGGTGAAAATGATTAGCGATGAGGCATGAACTGAGGAGTGAGCAAAAACAGAAAAAACATGACAGGCGCAGAGCCTGACAGGCGCAGATCATGACAGAACCCCCCCCTCAAGGGTGGCACCCGACACCCCCAAGAAGGACCCCCCAAAAGAACAAGGGCGGGTGGAGGGAGGCAACCGGCAGGACGGCGGGCCAACACCGGCCAGATCCGGGGGACGCCCAGGAGGACGCCCATCACCACCAGCCAGATCCGGGGGACGCCCAGGAGGACGCCCATCACCACCAGCCAGATCCGGGGGACGCCCAGGAGGACGCCCATCACCACCAGCCAGATCCGGGGGTTGACCTGGAGGCCGCCCATCGCCATCAGCTGGTTCAGGAGGTCGTCCATCGAGCGGCGATGCGTTAGGCGGGTGACCGGAGTAACGCCCAGCAACGGCCGGAACACCTTCGTCGGCCGGAACACCTTCGTCGGCCGGAACACCTTCGTCGGCCGGAACACCTTCGTCGGCCGGAACACCTTCGTCGGCCGGAACACCTTCGTCGGCCGGAACACCATCGTCGGCCGGAACACCATCGTCGGCCGGAACACCATCGTCGGCCGGAACACCATCGTCGGCCGGAACACCATCGTCGGCCGGAACACCATCGTCGGCCGGAAACAAGATCCCGACAGTAGGGACTTGGTCGGCCGGTCCCCAGTCGTCGTCTGCGTTGTCGGGACCCCCGTCATCGAGATCCTCGTCGTGGGGACCCTCGTGGACGTCGAACGGCGAGACGTCTTCAAGACCCTCGTCGTCAGGATCCTCGAGACCCCCGTCTTTGTGAGGACCCTCGGCTGAGACGTCGTCGTCTGGACCCTCGTCGGGCCCATCTGAGACGTCGTCGTCTGGACCCTCTTCGTCGGGCTCCTCCGAGACGTCGTCGTCTGGACCCTCGTCGTCAGGCTCCTCCGAGACGTCGTCGTCTGGACCCTCGTCGTCAGGCTCCTCCGAGACGTCGTCGTCTGGACCCTCGTCGTCGGGCTCCTCCGAGACGTCGTCGGGCGCCGTCGAGGCCGCAGGCGAGGAGACCACCGTCGAGTCTGCAGGCGAAGAGACGGCGTCTGGACCCTCGGCGTCTGGACCCTCTGAGAAGACGAGACCTGCAGCAGCCGAAGCGTCGAGGTCTGCAGCAGCCGAAGCGTCGAGGTCTGCAGCAGCCGAAGCGTCGAGGTCTGCAGCAGCCGAAGCGTCGAGGTCTGCAGCAGCCGAAGCGTCGAGGTCTGCAGCAGCCGAAGCGTCGAGGTCTGCAGCAGCCAGTTCAGAGTCCTTTGCGGCTGGTTGCTGATCTCCAGCGGCAGAGAGGACCTCAGCACCCAGGATCACATCTGGACCAGTTTCTGTGGAGACAATGAGAAATACTGCATCCGATGGACCGGGTGCAAGACCCAGCCTTGGTGCAGGAACCAGTCTGGGTGCTGGGACCGGGACCAGTCTGGGTGCTGGGACAGGGACCAGTCTGGGTGCTGGGACAGGGACCAGTCTGGGTGCTGGGACAGGGACCAGTCTGGGTGCTGCTGGACCTGAGCTGGGAGGTGCATCAGGCTGAGAAGCTGCTACTGGGCTCAGATATTCAGCTGTGGGTGGATGGGTTGGAGCTGCAGCTGTCTGTGAGTTCTGACGTTCAGCAGCTGTGGGACGTTCAGCTGCTGTGGGACGGCTCAGAAGAGGACTTGATGAAGACGAGTTGTGATCAGCAGGAGGTGGACCAGGCTGAACGCGAGCGAGCAGTGAGCGTAACACACAGCTCTCCTCCCAAGCCTGCTCGAACAGTTGCCACGCCCCCAGCGAGTCGTCTTTGTTATCAGCTCCAGTATATGAGGAAATGATTCCTTCGGCGGCGATTAATCTCTCCCACAAAACACTGGAGCTGCAGACTTCCAGGCTCCCAGCAACAGGAGCGTATGGGCGAGCAACCTCCTCCTTCTGCCCCAGTCTCGCCTCAGTCCTGTCAGAACCGCTGTCAGTGCATGGGCTGACACATGCCCCCCCCCAAGAAAATTTCCCCGGCTTTTCTGACAGCCGGCGTGGAGAGTTTGACGGTGGGCGGGGCTGGAACCCGGAAATGTCCGCACGTTCTGTCCAGCGGTGACGTGGACTGTGAGCCGATACCGGGTCCATCCAAAACCCATTTGGGTCCTCGTCCTCCTCCTCGTCCGAGTCAGACCACATCGACCCGAGTGTTGGAACGGAGGGGGGAGACAGCCAAAAAGCTGCGCGGCCGCCTCCGTGCTTCCGCTCTTCCTCCTCGACCAGAAGCGGGGATGAGAGAACCTCCGTCTCCGAGCTGTGGTTCCCCCAGCCGTTCTCCGCACAAACCCCGTACATGTGGATCACGGTCAGCCCGTCCAGTCCTGGGGCCGCGTCCGTCAGACGCTGAGCCGGTTTGCTGTTTCGCCTGTGGGTCCTGCGATTACGTGATGGCCGGGTCATACTGACAGGATTCGGTTCCGGTGGAGGACGCAGACCCAGAATGCAGGCGAAACAGGACTCAGAGACACAAATGTAAAATAATAATCACTTTAATAAACAAAACAAAAAGACTGAACGGTGCAGTCACTTACAAAACGAGGGAATGATAGATGGCTCCACCAGACATCAGGGAGGAATGGATTTGATTTGATTTTATGACCCGGCGAGGAACAGATGAAATGAGAGGGCTTTTATACACTGAGGGATAGTGAGTAAAACTCAGAGCACCTTGGCAGGCGGCAGGTGAAAGTGATTAGCTATGGACAACAGGTGAAAATGATTAGCGATGAGGCATGAACTGAGGAGTGAGCAAAAACAGAAAAAACATGACAGGCGCAGAGCCTGACAGGCGCAGATCATGACAGGTCCGCATTGCCGGCAGTAAGTCAGGCTCGTTTCCAGTGAGAGTTGGACTCCGCCAAGGTTGCCCTTTGTCACCGATTCTGTTCATAACTTTTATGGACAGAATTTCTAGGCGCAGCCAAGGTGTTGAGAGGATCCGTTTTGGTGACCTTAGAATCGCTTCTCTGTTTTTTGCAGATGATGTGGTCCTACTGGCTTCATCAGTTCGTGATTTACAACTTTCACTGGAGCGGTTTGCAGCCGAGTGTGATGCGGCCGGGATGAGGATCAGTTCCTCCAAATCCGAGGCCATGGTCTTGAGCCGGAAAAGGGTAGCATGCCCTCTCCGGGTCGGGGAGGAGGTCCTGCCCCAAGTGGAGGAGTTTAAGTATCTCGGGATCTTGTTCACGAATGAGGGAAAACTGGAGCGTGAGATCGATAGGCGGATAGGTGCAGCGTCCGCAGTGAAGCGGGCGCTGTACCGGTCTGTCGTGGTGAAGAGAGAGCTGAGTCAAAAGGCAAAGCTCTCAATTTACCGATCGATCTACGTTCCCACCCTCATCTATGGTCATGAGCTTTGGGTTATGACCGAAAGAACAAGATCTCGGATACAAGCGGCTGAAATGAGTTTTCTCCGCAGGGTGGCTGGACTCTCCCTTAGAGATAGGGTGAGAAGCTCAGTCATCCGGGAGGGACTCGGAGTAGAGCCGCTGCTTCTCCACATCGAGAGGAGCCAGTTGAGGTGGCTCGGGCATCTGGTTAGGATGCCTCCTGGACGCCTCCCTGGTGAGGTGTTCCGGGCATGTCCCACCGGGAGGAGACCCAGAGGAAGACCCAGGACGCGCTGGAGGGACTATGTTTCTCGGCTGGCCTGGGAACGCCTTGGGATTCCCCCAGAGGAGCTGCTCCAAGTGGCTGGGGAGAGGGAAGTCTGGGCCTCCCTACTTAGGCTGCTACCCCCGCGACCCGACCCCGGATAAGCGGAACAAGATGGATGGATGGATGAAGTTCAACAGATTTTCAATGTAGCTGATTCCACGTGTCAGTGTGGGCATCTACTTATATATTAAGTTAATAGCCAATATGGCCACTTTTCTCATGTTTAAATCAAAAAAGGCGTTCAATACAGGATCAACTGGACTTTATTTGTTGCAGAAAACGTTTCTACTTCTGTCCAGAAGTCTTTTTCAATTCTGAATGGAAGCTGTGAGAACGAGAAGTTTTATACAGGCTTACAAGTCACGCACCAACATGTGAAATTGGAAACTGAAAAAACACCACAAATTAAATAACATGCCCATTCTATTTAAATTGACAAAACGACCCATCCCAGCTTAACAAAAGGGGTTTGTAACACATACATGTAAATTGAAAGATCACACCAGGAGGTTCCCTTGAGGTCTCTAGTCGTGTTTCCATCAAGGTTTCTAGGTGCGCATTTTGAAGTATCGCAGCAGAAAAGCTTAATGGAAACGGCAAAATCCGTATTTACTTTCTCAAGTTCGCCAAAAAGTTTATACGCTCGCTTGAGGTGGTTTTTGGGATGTTCGAAAATGAGCAGATGCGCACAGCGACAGATGGAAACACATTTGCCGACTCGTGCTGCCGAAGCGAACATTCACGTCACGTGACTGATCAGCTGTTTCCGCTCCGGACAACATGTAACATCGCTAAAACTAGTTTGTATGACAGAATAAATACAACTCGACCGATAGCAACACGTACCTGAAATATTCTCTCCATTTTGACGAGATGTGTGGCCAGGTTCTGTTTTCAACTGCTACTTCCTGTTTACTGTAGACATGCGCAGTGCTGACGTCTGACGTAATGACGCTGACGTCTGACGTAATGACGCTGTGCGTGGCTTGGTAGATGCGCTTCAAGCCAGCAGATGGAAACACTTCTGCTTCGCATTAATTTGTATTTACATATTTGCGAGATTTCAAAAATTAGCTCAAAAATCGAAATGAAAATGGATGGAAACACAGCTTCTGTTAGAAGACACAAAACTGTATGTAAATTGACAAACAACACCTCCCAAATAACAACAGAGGCTACTCAGAGAACTTTGTTAGTCTAATTTACAGACAAGGCATCCCTGCTCCCATCCGGTGTAAAACGTTTCGGAATCAAATCCAAAACTGAGTTATAGGTCTTAGACAGTTGAAATCTCAGACCTCCTCCTCTGTTAAGAGAAGGTTTTTCTCTCTTAACATACACAGCTTCCTTTACCCCCCTCTCAAACCATCTGTGTTCTCGGTCCAAAATTTGAACATTCTGGTCCTCAAAGGAGTGTCCCTTGTCCGTGAGGTGGAGGTGAACTGCAGAGTTTTGTCCAGAGGAGGTTGCTCTCCTATGTTGAGACATTCTTTTGTGGATAGGTTGTTTCGTTTCTCCGATGTAACGGTCTGAGCAGACTTCGCTGCACTGGACTGCAGTTGATCCTGTATTGAACGCCTTTTTTGATTTCATCATGTCCTGGACGACTGAGAATCTTCACCAGCATATTTCTCATGTTTCTGTTTCAGGTTAGTAAATATCCTGGAGACGTGACCATGTTCATGTTAAATTAAATAAAAATGTTTAGTAATCAATTACTTTTTTCATGGGTTTTAATACCAAGATCTGAAAATCCCAAATAAATTTAGAAGCATTATTATGAGCTACAAAATCATAATATTCGTGGTGTCTTGTGATTACAAATCTTTCCGGTCTTGTTTAACATCAATCTAAAGTTTATTCTGGGTTTACCTGCATTCAAATAACCACTCAAACACAATTTCTAGTTTTGTTCATATCATTTAGTGCCTTTTCTTTTTAAGCCAGCCACTAGGGAGCACAAGCCAGTGTATTTCTTGTGCCGGTCCCAAGCCCGGGTAAATGGTGAGGGTTGTGTCAGGAATGGCATCCGACGTAAAACACTTGCCAAAACCATAATGCGAGTTCATCAAAGTGAAACCATACCGGATCGGTCGAGGCCCGGGTTAACAACGTCCGCCACCGGTGCTGTTGACAAACAGGGTGCCGGCGGAAATTTTACTACTGTTAGTCGAAGACGCCGAGGAGGAAAACGTGTCAGGAGACAGAGGGAGAGGAGGAAAGTGAAGAATGTAGGACTGAGGGTTGCAACTCTAAATGTGGGGACAATGACAGGCAAAGGTAGAGAGCTGGCTGACATGATGCAGAGAAGAAAGGTAGATGTTTTATGTGTCCAAGAGACCAAGTGGAAGGGCAGCAAGGCTCGCAGTATTGGAGCAGGGTTCAAACTGTTTTACCATGGTATGGATAGAAAGAGAAATGGAGTAGGGGTGGTCCTGAAGGAGGAGTTGGCAAAGAATGTAGTAGATGTGAAGAGAGTGTCAGATAGGGTGATGTGTCTAAAGGTAGAAGTAGAAGGTCTGATGCTAAACATAGTAAGTGGTTATGCTCCACAGGTTGGATGTGATGGGGAGGAGAAAGATGAATTTTGGAAAGATTTGGATGAAGTGATAGAGAGTATTCCCAGGGAGGAAAGAGTGGTGATTGGAGCAGACCTGAATGGACATGTTGGTGAAGGAAACAGAGGGGATGAGGAAGTGATGGGTAGGTTTGGTGTCAAGGAAAGAAACCAGGAAGGACAGATGGTGGTGGATTTTGCCAAGAGAATGGAAATGGCTATAGTCAATACCTATTTCCAAAAGAGGGAGGAACATAGAGTGACCTATAAGAGTGGAGGAAGGAGTACACAAGTCGACTACATTCTGTGTAGAAGAGGAAACCTGAGAGAGATTGGAGACTGTAAAGTTGTAGCAGGGGAGAGCGTGGCCAAACAGCATCGGATGGTTGTGTGTAGAATGACTGTTGTTGCGAAGAAGAGAAAAAGAGTAAAACCAGAGAAGAAGACCAAATGGTGGAAGCTAAAGAAGGAAGAATGTTGTGAGAAATTCAGAGACGAGCTGTTAAAGGCTCTGGGTGGTAAGAAAGAGCTTCCAAGTGACTGGGCTACTACAGCAACAGTAATTAGAGAGACAGGTAGGAAGGTACTTGGTGTGTCATCTGGACAGAGAATGGATGATAAGGAAACCTGGTGGTGGAATAGTGAAGTCAAGTCAAGTCAAGTCAAATTTATTTATATAGCACAGTTAGAACAGATAAACTGCTATCAAGGTGCTTCACACACACACACAACATAAAGAGGCTCAAAAATTTACAGAACAGTATCACACATCAATACAGTAGTAACAATTCTGATATTAACAGCAGTAAAGTCTAATAAAAATGTATAGGAACAATATTAAAATGAAAACAGTAAAAACATATACACTACGTCAGCTCACACAGTATGAAACACCAGAGAGAACAGATGGGTTTTTAGCAGGGATTTGAACAAGTGAAGGGAGGAGGCCTGTCTAATGTTGAGGGGCAGGTTGTTCCAGAGTTTGGGGCCGGTGACTGAAAACGCCCGATCTCCTCGGAGCTTCAGATGTGTTTTTGGAACCACCAAGAGCATCTGATCAGATGATCTCAGGGCCCGCGGTGGAACATATGGTTCCAGCAGCTCAGAGAGGTAGAGGGGAGCGAGGCCATTCAGACATTTGTAGGTCAACAACAGGATTTTAAAGTCGACTCTAGTTCGCACGGGGAGCCAGTGCAGGGAGGAGAGAACAGGTGTAATGTGCTCAAACTTACGTGTACCGGTTAAAAGCCGAGCTGCTGCATTTTGCACGAGCTGGAGGCGTGAGAAGGAGGCCTGACTGATCCCAGCGTACAGTGCATTACAATAATCCAGGCGGGTTGTGATGAATGCATGGATTAGTGTCTCGAGATCAGGTCTGGACAGCACCGGCTTGAGCTTAGCAACCTGCCGCAGTTGGAAGAAACTCTTCTGGAGAACGGAGCTGATCTGTTTATCGAACTTAAGGTCTGAGTCAAAAACCATCCCAAGATTTTTTACGGAGTGTTTGAGGTACGGCTGGAGGGAGTCCAAGTTTATTTCATCAGAGGCGGCAGCTGAGCTAGGGCTGAAGATGAAGTGCAGGACGCCATTCAAAGAAAGAGATTAGCCAAGAAGAAATATGACAGTGAGAGGACTGAAGAGAGGAGACAGGAATATAAGGAGATGGGACATAGAGCAAAGAGGGAAGTAGCTAAAGCAAAGCAGAGGGCGTACAATGAGTTATATGGGAGACTGGACACTAAAGAGGGCGAGAAGGACTTGTACCGATTGGCAAGACAGAGGGATCAGGCTGGAAAGGATGTGCAGCAGGTTAGGCTTATTAAAGATGGGAATGGGAATGTTCTAACAAGTGAGGAGAGTGTGATGGGAAGATGGAAGGATTACTTTGAGGAGCTAATGAATGAAGAGAATGAAAGAGAAAGAAGAGTGGAGGTAATAGAAACTGTGGACCAGGAAGTGGGAAAGATTAGTGAGGGTGAAGTCCGGAAAGCTCTGAAAAGAATGAAGAAGGGGAAGGCAGTAGGACCTGATGACATACCAGTGGAGGTTTGGAAATGTCTTGGAGAGATGGCAGTGAGGTTTTTGACTCAAATATTTAATGGAATATTTGAGGGTGAGAAAATGCCTGAAGAATGGAGAAGAAGTGTGCTGGTTCCCATTTTTAAGAACAAGGGTGATGTACAGAGTTGTAGCAACTACAGGGGAATTAAGTTGATGAGCCACACAATGAAGATCTGGGAGAGAGTTGTGGAAGCAAGACTTAGACAAGATGTGACTATCTGTGAGCAGCAGTATGGTTTCATGCCAAGAAAGAGCACCACAGATGCCATCTTTGCTTTGAGGATGTTGATAGAGAAGTACAGAGAGGGTCAGAAAGAACTCCATTGTGTGTTTGTGGATTTAGAAAAAGCATATGACAGGGTACCAAGAGAAGAGGTGTGGTATTGCATGAGGAAATCTGGAGTGGCAGAAAAGTATGTTAGACTGGTACAGGACATGTATGAGGACAGCAGGACAGTGGTGAGATGTGCTGTGGGAGTGACAGATAGCTTCAAGGTGGCGGTGGGATTGCATCAAGGATCGGCTCTGAGCCCCTTCTTGTTTGCTCTGGTGATGGACCGACTAACAGATGAGGTCAGGCAGGAATCCCCATGGACTATGATGTTTGCAGATGACATTGTGATCTGTGGTGAGAACAGGGAACAAGTGGAAGAGAACTTGGAGAGGTGGAGGTATGCTCTTGAAAGAAGAGGAATGAAAGTCAGTCGTAGTAAGACAGAGTACATGTGTGTGAATGAGAGGGAGGCCAGTGGAACAGTGAGGCTACAAGGAGCAGAGGTCACAAAGGTGCAGGACTTCAAGTACTTGGGGTCCACTGTCCAGGAAAATGGGGAATGTGGTAAAGAGGTGAAAAAGAGAGTCCAGGCAGGATGGAGCGGATGGAGAAAAGTTTCAGGAGTGATTTGTGACAAAAAGGTGTCAGCAAAGGTCAAAGGAAAAGTTTACAAGACAGTGGTGAGACCAGCTATGTTGTATGGTCTGGAGACAGTGGCATTGACAAAAAGACAGGAGAAAGAACTGGAAGTAGCAGAAATGAAGATGCTGAGGTTCTCCTTAGGAGTGACAAGGATGGATAAGATCAGGAATGAGATCATCAGAGGTACAGCACATGTTAAACAACTGGGAGATAAAGTTAGGGAGGCCAGACTGAGATGGTTTGGACATGTCCAGAGGAGGGACAGTGGTTATATTGGTAGAAGGATGTTAGAAATGCAGCTGCCAGGAAAAAGACAAAGAGGGAGACCAAAGAGGAGATATATGGATGCAGTTAGGGAGGACGTGGAGGTGGTTGGAGTGAGGACAGAGGATGCAGAGGACAGAGTGAGGTGGAGGAGGATGACTCGCTGTGGCGACCCCTGAAAAGGGAAAAGCCGAAAGAAGAAGAAGAAGAAGAAGATTTAGTGCCTTTTCAATAATTATGATGGCTGTTTTTAGGTTCCTCAATGGCACAACTTTTTTATCTCCACATTTATACAGTCTCTTTGAACAGTTTCGCGTTGAGAGAAATCCGACACCAAATGCTGAAAAATGTACCTGTCAGTTTGTGAAGATTACTGTGCGATACAGCAGCGAGGAGAGAGACATTTTTAAATTATTTCTTCCTGAGCCATATGGAGTTGTGATTTTGTATCTCTGCTCTTCCTTGTTTCTATAGCCGGACAGTGTAATGCAACTATTTGGCAACCTGTAGTTAAGAACATGGCAACAATTGCAAACACAAAACCAGAAAACACAGATCTGTTTATAATATACTCCAGCTTTCAATAGTAACACAGAAAGCATCATAAAAAGAAATGATAAAACATACACTTGCAGTGTTTTCAACGCGGAAAACAATTATGTCTCACTCAGTGTTCTGAGAATTCATCTTTGTTGTTTTTGCCACCTTTCTGAAATACAGTGCCACAGTGCCACCTTGCTCATAACTCTTGCAGATAAATCTTAATAAGCGCGGCTCATGTGGTATCAACAGTGTTTAAACTGGAAGGCCTGAACAAATAGCCTCTTTATTAATAATGCTTGACAGAGTTTCTGGTTGGGAGCTAAAGGCTCATTAGAACATACTAACTAGTCCCTGGTAGCAGCAACGCATGGCTGCCGCTGCTGCTGGTTTCTAATAAAGAAGAGACTAATTGGCTAATTACATTCGCAGACGAAGCTCAAGAGTGCCTCACTTGTGGACCTCATTTTCAAAGGGCCAGATATTTAAAATGCATGGTGCAAAATTAGGGTCACTCTTAAGAAGCTCGCTGTATAATGAAGATGCCACCACAAGCTGGAAAATGCATCCGTATGCACGATGTGTTGACAGAGAAGGGAGCAGCGACTTCGCGTCATGAAGCTCATTATAATGTTCATTAACATGTTTTGCATTTACCCTCCTGGCACGCTGAGTGTCGAGGCGGAGAACTCTTTGAATTAAAATATTGAGACAAACATTTGGCGAATCTTTGGAAGTTCTCAAACTGACAATGTATTTCTGGGAATTTAAACTTTTATTTTTTGGAAACAGGTCCCAGATGTGAACCGGATAACGGAGAGATGGCTGCCGGATGAACGCGAAGAAGTGGACAAAACAAAAGAAGGTAGAAACTGGGAAACATTAGAGCTGACCTGACAGGAAGTCTTTGACAGGGACCCACATGGCAGGTAGCAGAGGAGCAAGACTCTGACACTGAAACTATGCACAGAGTCATCCATCACTGTGGCAACTTCGCCTGTCAGGGCAGCAAGCTGAGGACTGCCGGGGCAGATGGGAAGGGACGAAGAGATGCGGAGTCTTCCACCAGAGAACCCACAGCCGCAGCCAGAGACAGGAGCGCAGCCAGGATGTGCACTGAAACACATGAATTTAGCACACCCATGTGAAAATGGGGGCTAAAGCATGCATTGACCGATGCCCTTCTCTGTCCCTGCATCCGCTCTGCAGAAAGGCTGTCTGGAGGAAGCGGATACAACCCATTCATCATCAGCTCTTCCTGTCATGGAGGGCTTAAGCCAGGCTGTGCACGGGTGTGTTTATAACTGCATGCATTTGGCAAAACATACTGTATATGTGGGCTTTCTGCCCTCAGTATGTTTTATGTAGGCAATAAGTGACAAAAGGCATCCATTTGGTAAAGGGCAGCATACATGTGTGCTTTCTTCATCCTGTATGTTTTATGCAGTGATGTAGTAGCAAGAAGTCAACTCTGTGCACTAGTGCATTTAAAAACACTCATAGTCCAGAAGTCAGTTTATTTCTGAAAATCCTTTGATATATGTACAGT
>JBBPBX010069328.1:7965-18891 GCA_038048925.1 Garcialebias charrua
CCCCCAATCCCCGCAGGCCCCGGGCCCACTCAGGAGGAGCTGCGGAGAAAGGTGGAGAACGGTGTTAAAGAGTTCTGGTACTTTGTGCGCAGCGAGGTGAAGAAACTGTCCAGTGTTGAACCCAGCGAGAGGCAGAAATATGCTGATTCACTCCTGCAGGACCTTGGACTCCAGGAGAGGTGAGCATGTACCATAAATACAACAAATCCTGTTGTTTTGGTACCGTCATGGTGAGCAGCACAGCAAAACAGTTGTAAAAAAATTGCTGATGCTATTTTATTGGTCGGGAACATCTTATACATGTTTTTCTGTACTTGCTCAAGATATTTGTAGCGTTGAAAAACTGCCAACTCAAAAACTTGATAAACACAGAATCTTTTATTTTGTGTCAGTTTGAAAACGTGTGTTGTGCTGTTGGCATTTGCAACGAGGCTGATACGTCACCGAACATCTCAGGGTGGAATTACGCACGCAGCCTTTTCATCTTTTTTTTTTTTTGGGTTCCACCCATCTTCAGCTTCAAATCATGCTGCATTTGTTCACACCCCAGAAAAAATGTTGTGTTCTTGATTTTTTGTTTTGATTCACTCCAAATTTCCTTCCGAGATAATAAAGTTCACCTAAAAAATTGGAAAGATAATTACCTGTATTTTTTTTTTTTTTTGGTTTCATGTATGCGTCTCAACCTGAAAATTTGACTTGAATCTTAAAATTTGACTTTTTCCCCCCTTATTTGGAAACTGGAAACACTATTTTCACATTTGTTGCAAAATAATTTTATGGCATTCTTTTATTTCAAATTTAAACAATGCTGATAAGGAAGTGTAGGCGATAATTTGTGCTTTTACTTTCCACAAATTTAAATTTCGGTAAGGTTGATGAAATATCACAGCTGCAGGCTTGGCAGAGACACATTTATTCTTTAAATACCTAAATTTGTGTAACATAAATTAACAAAATAAAAAAGTAATGATTTCAAAAACAGTTCATGCAAATTTTATGAAAAACAGTGTTTAATAAACAGTGCAAGGAATCCTTTGTAGTCTTACTCTGATACTATCTATCATAATTACAGGTGACCCCCTAGTTACGTACGAGTTAGGGAGATAACTGTTCGCAGCTCGATTCTGCCATAGCTAGAGGGTGAAAATAGCGTCCAGTTCGTAGGTCCTTATTCCGTTCGTAGGTCATGGAAATACCGCTAACGGAGCGCGCACACACATTTAAGCATGTACAGTAGTGTACTGTAATGTTAAACATTGCTATTCACATTTACAGAATAAATAAAAATATATTTTCTTACTTTGAGATGGTCAAAGCCGACATCTTAGGTTGCCATGCGTTGCCATGATTGTTGTCGGGCCGAGCAGCGCGGCAGCCGGCGAGTGAACCACCGCAGTTGCTCAAGGCCTGTGTTAGCTAGCTGGCTAGCTTCTGCTAGCCAGGCCATGGGCTGGTGTTGGAGCGGCGGCGCGATCGGCGATCAATCTGCAGCTTCTGCTCCAGCCTGAGACGTCCACAGAGCTCACAGAGCGATTCCAGCTAGTAATTAATCCATATGAAGCCATCCTGGTCACCAGTCTTCAAAGGCCGGCTCCCGGCAGCTGGCCGGCTCCCGGCAGCTAACCTAAAATGGCGTCCGGTGTTCTACATTAATTTGTGACCGGAGACCCCCGTGACTGAACCTAAAATGGCGTCCGGTGTTCTACATTAATTTGTGACCGTGTAAACTGAAGACCTACTTCCTGCTGCCCAAGATTGCTCAAAAATGATCAGAAATGATCATTTTTATCATAATTATTATTTATAAAGCCTTTAAAACAACCACAGCTGCAACAAAGTGATGTACACATGAAATTAAGAACATTTAAACACAAAAAAAAAAATAAAATAAAATAATTATTATTTTTATTTTTTTATACAGTAATTTCATATTTTTATTAAATATGATATGTTCGTAGGTCCCGTTGTTCGTAGGTCGATGGAGTCGTAAGTAGGGGGTTTGCTGTACCATCATTTTCAGACTATGAGGTGCACCGGATTATAAGAGCATTAAGCGAAACAAAACAGTCAGATGAGTCAAACTTTATTCAACTCTTTCACAATAACCACATAAAATTGGTTCATGGTCAGTAAGCACAACCAGAATTAATACATAAGGTGCACCTGATTATAATAATAATAATAATAATGTCTTTTCCTGTCATCTGCGTATGTTTCCCATACACAGACGAAATTAGTCTCTGCATTTAACCCAACCACCTACCAGGTGGTGCAGTGAGCAGCCCGAAAGCGCCCGGGGAGCTGGAGAAATAGGTGTGCACTCATAGACACCCTAAGGTGGGTAGTGGCCGGGACGCGAACCCGCGTCCTTCGGGTCCCAAGTCAAAAGCCCTGCCACTAGACCATCTTGGCTCCTGTAAGGCTTACTGTCAGTTTTTAAGAAAAAAATTAAAGATTTTAAGTGCACCTTATAGTCCGAAAAATACGGTAGTGTTTTTTCTTGTTAGTTTAAGTATTGTTTCTTATATTATGTTCTTTAAATAGTAAAAATGTCTGTAACTGTTATTTCACACACAGTGAAGCTGTTTAATACCAAGTCAATACTGGTGGCTTTGGTTTGTCAATTATTGGGTGTTTTATCCATCCATCCATCCATCCATTTTCTTCCGCTTATCCGGGGTCGGGTCGCGGGGGTAGCAGCCTAAGTAGGGAGGCCCAGACTTCCCTCTCCCCAGCCACTTGGAGCAGCTCCTCTGGGGGAATCCCAAGGCGTTCCCAGGCCAGCCGAGAAACATAGTCCCTCCAGCGTATCCTGGGTCTTCCTCTGGGTCTCCTCCCGGTGGGACATGCCCGGAACACCTCACCAGGGAGGCGTCCAGGAGGCATCCTAACCAGATGCCCGAGCCACCTCAACTGGCTCCTCTCGATGTGGAGAAGCAGCGGCTCTACTCCGAGTCCCTCCCGGATGACTGAGCTTCTCACCCTATCTCTAAGGGAGAGTCCAGCCACCCTGCGGAGAAAACTCATTTCAGCCGCTTGTATCCGAGATCTTGTTCTTTCGGTCACAACCCAAAGCTCATGACCATAGATGAGGGTGGGAACGTAGATCGATCGGTAAATTGAGAGCTTTGCCTTTTGACTCAGCTCTCTCTTCACCACGACAGACCGGTACAGCGCCCGCTTCACTGCGGACGCTGCACCTATCCGCCTATCGATCTCACGCTCCAGTTTTCCCTCATTCGTGATGTGTTTTATCAAAATCTTAAATTATATAATAATGATAATAATAATGTAACACAATGTCATCACTGTATGTTTCCATACAATGACAAAATTAGTCTCTGCATTTAACCCATCCACCACCAGGTGGTGCAGTGGGCAGCTATTGAAAGCGCCCGGGGGCAATTTGGGGATGAGGTGTGCTGCCCAGAGGCACCACAAGATATGCAGTGACCGGGGATCGAACCTGGGCCTTTCGGGTCCCAGGCCGGCTGCCCTGCCTCTACACCACCTTAAATAGACGTTTAAACAATGCATCAATGTGCAATGTGTTTTTTCTGTCCCTTTTTATTATTCTAAGTAAATCATTACCTAAACCAAATGCTGATTAAAAAGAAAACATGAAATTTAATTATATAGTTTGTATCACCTTAAAGGCCACATCACCAGTTGTTTATTTAAAAAAAAATCAAGCAATATTGATCATGAGAAAAGAAAAATCATTTGAATTTACATTCATTCTTTTTTACTTTTGTGTTGAGCATTGCTTATAAACCGGATTTCTGTAGGATTTTTATCAAGCATCATTTGCTCTGTTTGCAGATCAACAAAGAGCAAAGATCATGAACACACCCTGAAATCAGCTTAACAAACCTAACCAAGCCCTCCTATGGTGGTTTACAGGACATATTGTTTTACTTGTAGCTGCCTAAGTAGCTTCCCAAAGACAGATCTTTTACCACATGCACACATATATAAACATATTCTCATCTGTATTTTTCATCTCCTCTCCCCAGGTTAACAAGTACCGTATTGTCCTCAGACGAGTGAGCCAACAATCTTAAAAAAAGGTGGAAAAAGCAATAAAATACACAAATGTGCAGCAACCTCATTTAAATTCTATTAAGGATGGTAGTGGGAGGGGAGTGCAGTCTTTGTATTGAATATTTCCAAAATAAAATTCAAATAAAGCACTCAAGTAGTAGTATGAAAGTACACACCTAGTTATCCAGTGAAAATAAAACACTGTGTTGTGAAGCGCTTTTAGATTAATTCACTACAGTATTTCACTTTGAAAAAACATGTGAATAAACATAAAGTGCCAGAAAATAACAGTTAAAATTCATGCCACAAGAAATAAAGTAAATACAATACAATAAGAGTGTAGCACTTGATATCTGTTTAAATCTTTCTGTACTATAGTAATATCAAATTTGAACAATCTATTTGAGATTTAAACCAAATAGTTATTTGGAAAGACTTGGCACTGATCACCAGAGCAAGCAACAAGGCTGATAAGATAATTAATAATAATACAGTAATAAATAAATAAATAAATAAAAGAGATTGGGGGATCTGTACATTACTTTTCTGAAAAAATAAATAAAAAACACTGTAGCTTTAATATATGCTTGTGCTTTGTGCTTTTAAAAGTTGGTGAAGGAAACTGGAATAGGTAAGCTCAATTAAGAGGCAGAAAATTAAGAATTGAACGTTTGTTGGTTGCCTAAATAAGTCAGTTATGAAAAAGGTTGTTTAGAATAGTACAATTAATTAGTGTTATGATTCACATATAAACAACAGATTCAAAGTGGCCAAACCTCACTTACAATCTGACTCATTGGTCATAACTTTGTTCGGTTTTGAGATGGGACTCTTATCCCTCTTGTCCACCCTCTCACTCTCCTGTCATTTTTATATCCGTGTTGTAATCTGAAACTGAACCATTTTATTAGCTGTCCTATTTATTGTTGCAGCATAAGTCCAGAGAAAAACTGCTTCTTTTGGCATCAAGATGTGCAAATGAAGCCAGTCAGGCCACTGGGATGCCTACAAGCATCACATAATAATCACAAAATATTTGTATAGTTCTTTTCTTTACAAGGTTACAAAGTGCTTTGAAAGAAAGGATGAGATGAGTTCACTACAAGTGCCTAAAAAAAAGCCAGACATTGCCAAAGGCTTTCACAAAGAGGAAAGTTTTGAGTTTCATTTTGAAGGCAGATAAAGATTTGATGTGTCCTAGTTTTATAGGCAGAGCGTTTTATAAAATAGTGCTCTAATGGAGTGGGCCTTCGCTCCCTTTGTCACCAACTATGGCCTGAGAACACTTAACAGGGCGCTGTCCATGGATCTCAATGGGCAGCAGAGTACGTACCAGGTCAATAGGTTTGTGATGTATTTAGGTGTAAGGCCATTTAAAGCTTTAAAGGTTAGAAGTAAGAATTTAAAATCAATATGCAGTCTAACAGGGAGCCAGTGCAGATAGACAAAACATGGGGGGGGGATGCTTTTGTGCTTTCTAGCACTGGTAATGAGTCTAGCTGCAGCATTTTTGAACCAACTGGAGATGTCAAAGGGAGCTTTGATTCCCTGAGTAAAGTGCATTAAAGGAGTTGGACTTGTTCAACTAAAAGACTTGTTCTAATTAACCGTTGAATGAAATGGCCAGATCTATTTAGGTTTTCTTAGGCCAGTATCTCACTGGGCTATGAGTGTTGGTCACTAGTTGGCTAAAACTGTAGGATGTCATACCATAAGATGGACCTACCATTCTGTAGCCGTTTTCGCATTGGCCAGCCCTCAATGACCCGGGCCGCCCCTGGGTGGCTCTGGGCCACCCGCGTTCATTACGCATTTGCCGCAGAGCCGCCTTGAAGTGGGTGGGCAGTTCTCTGGAAGTGGGTGGGGTGCTCTCTTCACGTGGGTGGAGTGTTCGTGTTTTAAGAGAGGAGACTCGGCAAAAAAAAAATTGTTAGCTGGATATATATATATTAGTGTTTCTGAGTTAAATTTTTGTTAATAACTGATCACAAATCAGCTTATGTTACAACGTAAATAACACGAAGCGCACACCCATTTCCGCCTTTCAGCGCGACCTGAATGTCATTAAACAATAACTAATATTGTCTAACTGTTGCGCGCAGCCAGGGTTTTAAAATATAACGAATAATCTCTAACTTTTACGTGCAGCTAAAATGTTAAGAGGAGTGATTCCTATATGGGTAAGGTGGACACCTGAAAATCCAGTCCGCTGGTATAGCTCAAAGAGTTAATGCATTGTCGTTTTGACCCGGCGAAGCGGGTTCGCTTCCCGCCTGGGACAAAGTTATTTTACCTTTTTTTTTATTGGAGTAAATAAAAAGGAGTTTGTTAACCAAACAGACTCCTTTTTATTTAAAAGAAAATGTGAATTAAAAAGAAAAAAGTAAAATAACTTTGTCCCAGGCGGGAAGCGAACCCGCTTCTCCCGGTCAAAACAGCAGTGCTCTAACGCGTTGAGCTAAACAGCGGACTGGATTTTCAGGTGTCCACCTTACCCATATAGGAATCACTCCTCTTAACATTTTAGCTGCACGTAAAAGTTAGAGATTATTCGTTATATTTTAAAACCCTGGCTGCGCGCAACAGTTAGACAATATTAGTTATTGTTTAATGACATTCAAGTCGCGCTGAAAGGCGGAAATGGGTCCGCGCTTCGTGTTATTTACGTTGTAACATAAGCTGATTTGTGATCAGTTATTAACAAAAATTTAACTCAGAAAAACTAATTCAGCTAACAATTGTTTTAGGGGTTTCTCGTTTCTGTAGTTAAATTTGAATGAAATTCAACCCTCGCGCTGAGGTTGTTTGAATGAGTCCCGCCCCTGCTGCAAACAACGAATCAAATGTGAGCAGTACATGACGTGAAACTGGGTCCGTGGGGCTCGGCCCGATAAGAACCACGATGAAGATGGTTCCAGAACAAGGGTGGATCCCGGGCGGAAAAGGTAAATGCGAATACGCCGAACCCGGGTTAGAAGCTGGGAGAGCCGGGGAGGGCTGGCCAATGCGTAAACGGCTTGTGTTTGTTTGCCTCTCCTTTCTGTTCCTCTCAAACCCAGCGGGTCAAAGCAGATGGCCGCTTGTCTTGAGCCTGGTTCTGCTGGAGGTTTCTTCCTTTTAACATTTTGTCCTTCACTCTACTTTTCAGAGAAAAGGAGATTCACTTGAGAGGTTCAGTGAAAAGGTGAATTCAGGTGTTTTCACCGACAGTTCAGAGACACGGTCTGTTCTTCTACAAATATATGAGTCTAATTTCTGAAATGACTGACAAAAAAATATTGAACTTTTTCATGATATTATTTTCTTTTTTTTAGATGTACCTGTATTCCTTTGTGAACAACCACACATGTTCATGTATACACACACCAGAATATTATGCAGTATTTAGTGTGTATTTCTTTTCTCAGAGCCAAATTCCACACAACTTGTTGATTTGTTCTTGTTCCATTTTTTTTTTTCAGCCAGGCAGGTGTGCTTTTCCACACAGTGTATGTGATAGGACCTCTGTGAGGAAAAAAATTGAGGTCCATTCACACACCCTGTGGTTCCTGGTTCAAACTGTGGCCATGAGTGATGATACTGTCCAAGCTAGCTTAGAAAGGCACTATTCACCATGCCACACTGTTGAAATGAGACATAGCACGTTCATCGCTTTTGTATGAGTGCCTTTGCATGGGCTACTGAATACATGTATAAGAGCTCTCAGTCACAGAGGATGTGACTGATTTAGGTCGAGAAGTGAGTAATAAATTAAGCTTGCATAAGTGTGTATGTGTGATGTGGACTAATCTGCCCTTAGCTGCATATATCAGAACTTGCGGGCATTTCTGTGAGTGGATGGTCACGATGTTAGGCAGTGTGTGACAGACATACACATTTGTTGTGAGTGGGATGTTGATGGCAGACTTAATCCAGAAAATAGCTTAATGAGCTGGGAGAAGCTGTTGTTGTCAGTCGACATCACAAATGCCTTATTTCTTTTCTATAAATATCATGAACAAATGTTGTGTCCTTAAATGTTTTAGACAGTACACAAATCCTGGATGTTATCTTGTAGATCAGGGCTATTCAGCTGGCGGCCCGCAGGCCAGACTTCGGTCTGGCCAACCAATTACCGTATTTCCGGTGTATAGGTCGCACCTTTTTATGGTTTTTTCAAGGCCTGCGACCTATACTCAGGTGTGACCTATATGTGGCTTGTTATCACTTTCGGTGAAACAAATTTTTAAATCCAGCTCATTTCACAATTACGTTCATTTATTAAGGAAAAGTTCAGCTCAGACATATATTTGCTATAATTTTTATCAAACAAATAATTGTTTTTAAGTGTTAATCTTCTTAAAAGCCTTGCTGTGCGCTCCTGTGGCAGACATTTGCAGCAGAGCTAAACGTAGGTGCGACCTATACACCAGTGCGACCTATCTAGGGATTTTTCCAATCTATTGGTGATAATTGGACAATGCGACCTATACACAGGTGCGACCTATACACCAGAAAATACTGTACTTCTTTCTTTTTTGGGGGTGGGGGGGGGGTTCTGGGTTTGGAGTTTGGGTTCTGTTTATTGCATTTATGATTCAGTGCAATAAAATAAATAAATTATAAAGTAGGGATGCATGACATTATATGCATGGTATCGGTATCAGCCAATATTGACGATAAAGTTAAATATCGGACATCGGCCATTACATCAAAATAACTCACCGATATACAAGGCTTCTGTTTTTGTGTTACAACCCAGCGACAAGGATGCCTGCAGCGCCAGCACAATGTGATGACGTCACGTGCGCCTACCTGATCTGATCCCGGCAGAGACTAAGTCAAAATGCACTATGCACTACTACTTATGCACTTTTCACTTGTCGCTTGTGAACACGTTGAGTTTAGATTTGAAAATGAACAAATTTGCACTGTTCAAGTGTTGTCATTGTGTTAGAGAGAGTAAATATGAATGAATTGGACATTAAACATTATCCAAGTTGAAGTGTTACATAATTTTCAGCCTCCCTTTTGACATCGGTATAGCACATCAGTATCGGTATCGGTTATTGGCCAAATAAGTTTTAACATATCGAATATAATTGGCCAGAAATCCAATATCGTGCATCCCTATTTAAAAAAGTAATAGATCATTGTAAAACTTGGTTTGTTTACATAAGGACTTTCATCGCTGGTAGTTCGGCCTCTGAGCTGCTGACTTTCAGTAACTGTGGCCCCTGAGCAGTTTAGTTGAATAACCCTGTTGTAGATGTTATTATCCTAATCTTACTCATTTTGAGTTTTGACACAAATACAGTTGAATTTACCACAACTGTATTTTTTGTTGATAGTCTTTGTGCAGGAAATAAAAAAGTAGTTTTGATTTTAATTTTAATTTGTTTTTTGTTTGTTTTGTTTTTAATGCACTATCTGAGCTTGCTCGACCTACATTCTTGTCACTTACAGCTATAAAAATCTTTTAACTATTTTTTTCTGTAAATGCTGTGACTTTACCTTTAAGTCACTAAGTAAAGAATGTAGGAGCTTTTTAGACACTTGTTTTTAACATTATTGCACAGCTAAAGTAATGTGATTCTCCACACAGTATGCACAGGTCCCCTTGCCTCTGCTGTTCTCAGTATCAGAGAGCAGCAAACAGCAGAACGGATGAGTACCGTATTTTCTGGTGTATAGGTCGCACCGGTGTATAGGTCGCATTGTCCAATTATCACCAATAGATTGGAAAAATCCCTAGATAGGTCGCACCGGTGTATAGGTCGCACCTACGTTTAGCTCTGCTGCAAATGTCTGCCACAGGAGCGCACAGCAAGGCTTTTAAGAAGATTAACACTTAAAAACAATTATTTGTTTGATAAAAATTAAAGCAAATACATGTCTGAGCTGAACTTTTCCTTAATAAATGAAAGTAATTGTGAAATGAGCTGGATTTTAAAATTTGTTTTGCCGAAAGTGATAACAAGCCATATATAGGTCGCACTGGTGTATAGGTCGCAGGCCTTGAAAAAAACATAAAAAGGTGCGACCTATACACTGGAAAATACGGTAAGCTCCTTGCACAGACACAGAGTTGTTCTTGTATTCACCCACACAGAGGGGGTGAGACAAAGGAGCATGGAGATGTTATAACTTTCCGTCACAGCAGTTATTTTTCATGTAAATACAACCAAAGTTATGCTGCAGTTAATCGTCCCTCTAAGACAAAGGTTTGACTGTGTAAAAAATGTCAAGACGCTGCAATAAAATGTGATCCACACAGTGTTAGCTAGCTGCAAACAGGTCAGTTTGGACCATAAAGTTTGGTATTTTAAAGACATTCAGCACAAAATATAATGCAAAAATTGATAAACTCGTATTAAAGCTATCCTTTACCTGCTTTGCCTTAAAAAATATATAATTATAATAATTTTCCCCTGCATAGACACAGCCCGCTGCTGGCATTTTCTTTGTTTCTCACATTGTTTCTTACAGGAAGAGTTTCTTTCCTTAGCCAAGTTCTAGTCCAGGGGTCTGCAACCTGCAGCTCTGGAGCCACATGTGGCTCTTTGGTTCCTCTGCAGCAGCTCTTTCAGGCTTTGACCGAAACTAAAATAAAACTGAAGTTTATTTAAATTATTGCCAACAATGAAAACGCCTAGTTTTAGCAGGTTTCCTTCATTTTCAAATATGTGAAGAATAGTACAAATACAAGGACTACATCATCTAGTAGTTTATTAGCCACTTAAAGTTGACTTCCAGTCTCTCAGCGTGAACTTTCTCTCAAAACCACCAGAATGTTTTGGAATATCTTTAACACAAGCTGCTGAGAAGTAATATGGTGAATAACTGATAACACTAAGAATGAAACACACACACACACAAAAAAAGTAAAAGTAAACTAAA
>JBBPBX010069329.1:0-18891 GCA_038048925.1 Garcialebias charrua
AGATCGAGTCTCTGAACGAGCGTCTGACCGGGGATGGACAGGTGGTGGACGGGGGAGACGCGAGCAAGGCGGCCCTGAAAGCAAAAGGTCCAACTCCCACTCTGTTCACTTGCTTTATTGAATTTGGCTCTTTCGGCTCCTCGGAGGTTTGTTTCATCGGCTTGTTTGGAAAAAGGAGGATTATCACGTTTAGTTTAACCTCCTGACACGGCTCTGAAACGTACAGTCAGCTGACTCGCACTGCTTTCCTTCTCTCTTTGGACTTACAGCTGTTCTGTCAGAACTGACATTCAGCAAGAGAAACTGTGTTTCCTCATAAAATGCAGTGTGAAGGCTTATTGAAGAAAAACAGCTGAAATGTAGCTGAAACAGAAGAACACGTCTAAGTTAGCAGAAGAAAGCAGAACGAACATGTTTGCCCAATCAGGCTGAAAGAAGCAGAAATGAGCACAAAAAAGTGAAAATTATCCGAAAAAAGCTGAAATTAGCAAAAACAGCCGAAAAGTAGCTAATAAAGCAAAAGGAAGCTTAAATTACAAGAAAGAAGTGGAGAGTACATTTTGCTAAATTAGGCTGAAAAAATAGAAATGGGTGCAAAAAATCTGGAATTGGGTGAAAAAGGAAAAATTAGCGTAAACATCTAATACAGTAGTAGCTAAAATAACTGAAACTAGCATAAATGGATGTAACTGGGACCCCGTGTACATAATCTCATTTTCATCACATGTACCACATGCGGTGCAAATGACAATAAAGACTCTCTGACTCTAAAGAAGCTGAAAGAAGCATAACAACCTGAAATTAGCAGAAATAAGTTAAGCAGCACAAAATGTTATGGTTAGCAGAAAGAAGCTGTAAGGTGCACAAAACAGCTGAAGCAACATCTGAAAGTAGCTGAGAAAGATTAAATTAGCAGCAGGAAGCTGAAAGCAGCTGAAGCAGAACAAAAAGTGAAAGGAGCAGTAAAATGTTGTAAACACATCTAAAGATCTGAAGGATGGAAAATGAGCTCCATTCAGTTTCTATGAGGAAAAAGTGTCAGAAAAGGCTAAATAGTTCAAAAAGCTAAAGTTGCACCAACACCAAAAGTCATAGCAGGATTGTCCTGAAGGAGCCGAACGTTTTGATTCATGATTTGTTGAAATGGTAACAAATTGTGGAACGAGAACGATGCTGGAAATTGTCCAGAAGATGACTGGATCCCAGTAGATTGTCTTCATGTGGGCCGCTGCAGGCCTGACTCACTCACTGTGTTGCTCTTGTTTGTGTGTCCCACAGCGAGCCACAGCACCAGTCAGCTGTCCCACAAGCTGAAGACGACGTACAAAGCCTCCACCAGCAAGGTACTCCACCAGCACCACTCCAACATGGCTTCTGCCTGAGCTCATAAGTTTCCTGTGTTGAACAGCCTCCATGTTGCTGAGTGAGAGAAAGAAAGCTCTTTGACCTCCTCAAAGGTCACAATGTGTGGGATGAAAACAGTTTTCTTTAATATACCTGATGCCTGAATGTGTTTAAAGCGTGGAGAGACAAGAACAGGTGCTCACAAAATGTCTTCTTCCTTTCTGCCGAGGTAGCGCTTGTACACTCTCCAGGACAAAATAGGTGGAGCTCGCAACTTCAACGTGGTCCCTTGGGAGTTGTGGGGTGGAGACTCATGGGTAACTTCCTGATTCTTGCGGAGTGTTAACTTTGAGCTGCTGGTTGAGTGTGTGACCTCCACCTTGACCCCTCACCTCTGCTCTGCAACAAAGATGGCTGCCCGGCTGCATTTGTTGTAAAAACAGTTCACATTAAACGTTCAGCCACACATAACCTCTGTCGTGTCTTCAACGTCCTGCTCACACTCAGAGCTCACAGTTAGAGAGTCCTTTTCCATTTTACAGGTCAGGATCACTGATGTTCACCCTGGGGTGGGGGGGGGTGTCCTCAGACGCCATGTGAAGCAGCTTTTTAAAGCTGATAAATGTGTTTTTACTAGCCTTGTTCAGCACAAACGTCTGAGCCGTGGCTCCACCATCGCTCTCGGTGGTGCTCAAATCTAAATCCAGTCCAGGACCGTCACTGTGCGCTGCCTCGGACAAGAAAACAGCAAAACAACCGAGAGTGTGACTCCCACCGGCTCGGTTATCTTTCTCCAAAACAAACCAAAGCAACATGCAGAAGTTCTTTACACCAGCTTTACATCAAGACCAGATTAAGGCTGTGTCTCAATTCAGGGGCTGCATTCTCATGAGGACCCAGCCTAGCTGGGCCGAGTAGGCCACGCACTCACAAGACCGGGTGGGCTGGATGAAACTGCTGAAATGGGACGGTCTAACCTTCAGGAGAGCCGGCATTGAAGTGGGTGGGGCGTTCTCTTGAAATGGGTGGGAAGTTCTTGTGCACGCTTGGTGTGTGTGTGTGGAAAGAGAAGGGACGCCGCTAAAATATATTACTAAGCTGAATACATGTATATATATTAGTGTTTCTGAGTTTACTGTTTGTTAAGAACTGATTACAAATCAGCTTATTTTACACGTGCGTAGCAAGGATTTTCTGGTTAGCGGAAAGAAGCTGAAAGGAGCACAAAATGGCTAAAAAAAACCAGCTGAATTTAGCTGAAAGTAGCTGAATTTTTTTTAATTTGCAGAAAGAAGCTGAAGCAGAACAAAATGTGAAAGAAGCAGTAAAAAGTTGTAAACGCATCTAAAGATTTGAAGGATGGAAAATGAGCACAATTCTTTTTCTAAGAGAAAAAATTACATAAAAAGCTAAATATTTCAAAAAGCTAAAGTTGCACCAACACCAAAAATCACAGCGGGATTGTCCAGAAAGAGCTGAACATTTTGGTGTGGGGTCTGTTATGAGTAAAGTCAAGCTGCACCCAAAGAACTGTGATGTGACGCTGCAGGAAACAGACTGGCCTTTATTGATCTGCTCGTCTGTGAGCTGAACCATGTGACGTGTGATCACTTCAATAACACAGCTGTGTTCCCTGCTAACAACTAAACTATTCAAGCGTTCCTGTGGCAGGTTGGTGTTTCAGAAGTCTCGTCTCCTCTGCAGATTGTGTCCAGTTTCAAAGCCACGGCCGGCTCCCGGGCTGTGTGCCAGCTGCTGAGGGAGTATGTGGGCCACCGGGATGGTATCTGGGACCTCAGTGTGACCCGAACGCAGCCTGTGGTGCTTGGCACCGCCTCTGCAGGTACACCACCTTTTCATAAAGACCGTAGACATCCATCCATCCATTATCTTATACCCGCTTCTTCCATTTTGGGTCACGGGGGTCGCCGGTGCCCATGTCCAGCAATCACTGTGCGAGGGGCGGGGTGCACCCTGGACGGGTCTCAAGTCCATCACAGGGACACATGGAGACAAACGAGACAATCATTCACTCTCTCACTCACACCTAAGGTCAATTTAGAGTCACCAATCAACCTAACATGCATGTTTTTGGTCTGTGGGAGGAAACCGGAGCACCCGGAGAAAACCCACGCATGCACGGAGAGAACATGCAAACTCCACCCAGAAAGACCCCCGGACCGGGATTTGAACCGGCAACCCTCTCGCTGAGAGGCAGCAGCTCTACCAGTTGCGCCACCATGCTGCAGACCGTAGACATGTAATGTTTTCATTGTACACACACGTTGGAAGAGAGCGGTGGTAAAGGAGCTGCAGGTGATATTCACACTGATACATCACTGTCTGATTAATTATGATGCTGTTTTGGTGCAATATTCAATAAATGAGAATCATGCTTATTAAGATTAATAGCCTCTGCTGCACACACGACTTGTTTAGTGCAAATGTTTAAGGGAAGTCATGGTTAAGAATGAAGGCTCTGTTCTGCCCCTGCTTGTATGTGAAGGCAAGCTTGACAGATGGACAACAGTTTTCCTGAAGAGAAGCCGTGTGCTGGGATTCTCTTCCAAGCTTTACTGGACTCACTGTAAAACTGCAAGACGAACGATGAAACGTGTCTGTTACGCTTCTTTTCTGAACGCATTTATGGAACACTATGCATTAATAAATGAATAAACCTGGCCCACTAGCTTAATGCTAACTTCTATGGAAAAACCCATGTAGACGCTAAAGGTTTGCCTTTTCAACCAGACTAAGATATAAACTTATTTTTGTTCAATAGACCAGGTTGACAACAACATACCCTCAGTATCAAGTTAACCAGCTACTGAACATAAAGATACTAACAGGCCAATGTTCTCCTGGCCAAATAATGTAGAGTAAGAAAATGTTTAGTTCCTTCATACAGCCTAAACTACTTTTGTGTGGCCACATAATTTTGGACATTTTCAGTATCTTTTCAGAACCAACACAGACTCGAGGTAGATGTCATTATGTTCTGCCTGTATTCAAAACAACTGTGTGTTTATCTGAATCTGGCTCCCCCGGCTGACCTTGAAGGCCACCTTATCTGAATACGCCTGGAGGACATGTAATCTGACGTTCAACTCGCCCATCGGGGAACGCCACCGTCAACCAGAGTGAACCAACACTTCAGGACTCTTGGATTCTCATTAGCGTTGACCTTGGCCATTCCCCGACATCCCTTGAGAATGTTTATGGATCTCACAGGAGTGAGCTGTTGATTATTCCATCCTTATCAGAACTCTTACAGTGACCTCGAGAGTATCTATGAACATTGCTCATCGTTCTCGATGTCTCCCCGCTCTGCAGAATGTCTACGTCACTATGTGCTTATTTGTGCGAGGTGTTTTTTTAATATTTGAAATTTTTTCTCAGGTATGAAGAAAGATTTTAATAGGAATGTTTTCGCCTCAGTTTCCTAATGTGCCCAGTTTCATTATTTTTTTGTCTGTCCAACAGATCTCACTTGTTAATGAGTCTTCTAGGCTCAATGTGACTTATCTGTCTAAATAAAGCTTGAATGAATGAATTTTGGCACCTTCAATAGGTTTTACACAGATAGAGTTTGATGAAAGTCTACAATGTTCAATCCAATTCAGTTTATTTGTATAGCGCCAAGTCACAACAGGTCATCTCTGGGCACTGAGCAAAACACATACGTACATAAAAAAGTCAGTTTATAATGTTATTTATCTAAGGAGCCAGCAGACTGCTTTGACAGGAACAAACCTCCAGCAGATCCAGGCTCAGGACGAGCGGCCATCTGCTTCATCCGGCTGGGTTTGAGAAGACGGGAAGGAGGAACAGATACACAATGGCAGATCAAGAATGGATGCAAGCAGATCCCCCTCTAGGAGGAAAGACGAAAAAAACACACGTTAAGATGGAAATAATCTATTAGTTTGTCCTACAGCAGTCTAAGGCAGCATAACTTAGAGATAACTCAGGAAACCCAAGACAACACTAACCATAGGATTTATTAAAAAGGAAAGTCTTCAAACTGGACAATGTGTCAGCCTCATGGACAGAAACTGGAAGTTGGTTCCACAAGAGAGGAGCCTGAGAACTGGAAGATCTTCCTCCCATTCTGATTTTGGAAACTCTAGGAACCACAAGTAAACCTACAGTCTGAGAGTGAAGTGCTGTTAGTAAAATATGGAACAATAAGATCTAAAAAAAAAAGTTAAGTCAGGTCCTCTGGACTTTTTTTTTCTGACTTAACTTTTTTAGCCTTGTCTACCTGGATTATTGAGCATGCATCAGGATAACAATAAGATCTGTAATATAAGATGGAGCTAGGTTGTTGAGAGCTTTGTAGGTTAGAAGTAAGATTTTGAATTGATTTCTGGATTTGACAGGGAGCCAGTGGAGAGAAACTAAAACTGTATAAAAAGTTACCACAGAATGTTGTGCTTGCATTGTGAAAACGTTACACTTTGATGGTTGAGGGCTCGATGTTTGATAAAACCAGGCAGGAGCTCCATCCCGACCCTTCAAAATGACGTCATGAATGTTCAAGTTGAAGTTGTTTTATTTTAGCTTTTCGAGGAGGAGCCTGAACCTGCTGGGTCTCAGTTCTGTCCCACCATGATGTGTGTTACTGAACATGGATCTGCTCCCTCCTCACAGACCACTCCGCTCTGCTGTGGAGTATAGAAACTGGAAAATGTCTGCTGAGGTACGCCGGCCATGTAGGCTCAGGTAAAACACTGCTTATCTACAACAAAACCATGTTTTACGTTGCACCTTTGCTCACACACCTTGAGTATTTGACTAAACGTGACATCGTTGTCTTTGCTGCAGTGAACTCCATCAAGTTTCACCCCAACGAGCAGATGGCCCTCACAGGTACGGACGTTGGCCTGTTTTATCCAGTGTGTCCACAGGTTGGATTGTTCCTGTTGCAGCTGCCTCCCTCAGTGTGTGTGTGTTGATGTGTATTTCCACATGTCCTGCAGCCTCCGGTGACCAGACGGCTCACATCTGGCGCTACATGGTGCAGCTTCCCGCCCCCCAGCCCCTACAAGATATCAGTGTGAGTAGCTTCTTCACTTTTTTTCTTCCAAACTGTTCTTGGAAACGAGAGCCGAGCTGACGGTTTCTCCTCTTCAGGCTCTGTACGACGAGGACCAGGACTCTTCGGACAGGGAGGAGGGCGAGGTGGACGCAGACGGTCCCTGCGAGGTCCCAACAGTCCGAGTTGCCACAGCGACCCTGAAGAGTCACCAGGGCGTGGTGATCGCTGCCGATTGGTTAGTGGGAGGTCGACAGGTGGTGACGGCGTCCTGGGATCGTGCTGCTAACCTGTACGAAGTGGAAACATCTGAACTGGTTCACACGCTAACTGGTACGTGGCACAACTGATGCTTTATGCACGTGTACTGTATTTTTCAGCCTATAAATCATGTTCTTTGCATAGTTTGCATGCCCTGTGATTTATAGGCCCAAGCGATGTATTTATGGATTTTTTTTCCCCATGTTTATAAACCGATTTTTGGCAGAGATATGACCGTTTTTATTCATTCTGACAAAAAAATATATATATATTGCACAGTACCATTTTCAGCCACTAGATGGCAGCAGAGTAATAGCAGCTGTAAGGCATGCCATTGTATCATGTAATAGCTACATGTGGCTATAATGACAAATTCAAAAAAGTTCTATACAAAAACAACTACAGTATATTTATTGTACTTTATCCTTTACTCTTTTTGCATTAAACTTTTTTTAATTTCCCATGTCCTGGATGACAGAGAATCTTCACCAGCTATTAATGACACAATCGGCTTGCCATATTATCCCCACCTTCGTTCTGCTCGCTGCTTGGAGCAACCATCAAACCAGCTGCACCGCCCTAGCAAAATGCAGCTGGTTTGACCATTAAAGTGCATTTATTAAGTATAAGACACACCTTTGCTATAATTTCTAGCAAACAGATAATTGTTTTAGTGCTTTTCTTGTAGAATTTTGAAGAAACGAGCAGCGTTCCTCCTTTTTTTTTTGTCCTCCCTCTGTGCACTCCTGGAGCACCGAGGCAGCGAATGCGTTTGAAATACAGCTGATTTGAACGTTAAAGTCCTTTTATTAAGCAGATGTTAGACTGAGACACACCTTTACTATAATTTCGAGCAAACAAATAATTGTTTTTAGGTGTTTATCTTGTTAAATTTCAAAGAAACGCGGAGGCTCTTTCCTCTTTGCGTGCCTGCTGCTTCCGCAAATCGAGTTTTGAAATGCAGCTAATTTGACAATCAAAGTGCATTTATAAAGCAGATGTTAGACTGAGACGCACCTTTACTATAATTTCGAGCAAACAGAATTGTTTTTAAGTGTTAATCTTGTTAAATTCTTGTTAAAGTCCTCCTGTGCATGCTCCCGCGGCCACCATTTGGCAGCCTATTGATTTTTGACACAACACCGGTCCACGTTTCTGGGTTGTCAGCAGTGACCCATAACAAACGTGATGCGTCAGCAGTGACATAATAGATGTGACGTATACGGCGAAGTGACATGTTGATGGGTTTTTCCACTTTTTTTAGACATATTTGGACTTATGCAACTTACAGGGCGGTGCAATGGGTACTGCGGAAAATACGGTAGTTAATCTTTGTAGTGGGTATCTAGCTACCGTACTTGGAGGACAGAAGGCAGTTTGTACAAATAGACAATACACGATCAAACTTTTGCAAAATCACTTGTGGAGTTCCACAAGGCTCAATAATAGGACCTAAGCTGTTTATTTTGTATATAAATGATCTGGTAAAGGTGTCTGCATATCTGTGGTGTGTTCTTTTCGCTGATGATGCCACCTTTTGTTTTGGTAGAGATTTGAAACAAATGATTGAGTTGCTAAAAGAGGAGATCATTAAATTACAAACTTGGTTTAGATTAAACAAGTTATCATTAAACTTAAACAAAACTAATTACGGTACATGTTATTTAGTAATAAAAAACTGATAATTTTTCTATCTCAATTGATGGTGTTGAGCTAAGTAGAGTGGAAGAGATGAAGTTCTTGGGTGTAATTGTTGATGACAAAATGCTGTGGAAACAGCATATACATTCTGTTAATGTCAAGTTATTTTCTTAAACTGTGCGGCTTCCCCACTTGAGGAGGGATGGATAAATTCATGCAAACTTGATTTAACAGGGTCTTACTCAAAGGACCAAGCAATTTTCTTCTTTTGACCACCTTTTATTTATTAGTGACAAGAAATGCTCCAATTTGGTCCAGAAGCAGGTAAAAACCTTTAAACAAACCCAAAGAAACATACAATTACTTCTAAATAAAAGTTTACATAAATTATTTTCACTCAATACACAGAAAATAAATTATATAAATAATATTGAGCACCCATTATGGATTAAACCCACAAAGTAGTCAAAATTAAATGAACCAGTAACTACTTAAACTCTTTAAAGTGTGTGAAGTGCATCTTTAAAGTGCATTTCAAGTTAATTTTCCTTCTATATAAAATTTACATTTACTAACATTTACATTTATTATTTACATTTATTAACATTTACATTTAATGTTAATCATAATTATTTAATATAAATAACTTTCAGTTAATTTACCAACCAAATCCACCACCCAACAACACAACAATCAGTTCAATGATAAGCAGTTAATCAACACCAGGTTTCTCCACCACAATCCACCACTTCAGTTCATATTCAGTTCATACATGTTGCTGTTAATGGGTGCTAATTAGCCGACCGACACCCTGGAAGCCCAGCTGGAGGAATGTAGGAAGCCTTAAAGTCACTAAAGTCCAATCTCACAAACAATACAGTTAGTCTTACCGGCTGCCTCTTCACCCGTTCACAGATTCATCCAGTTCCACACAGGTTGACACAAGATCTCTTGTCAAGAGTCCACTACTACCATTTGTTTGGCTCTCTCTTCCTCTTTTCTTCTGCTTCCTGTTCATGTCCGTCCCACTTTTAGGTCCATGTGACTGCATGGTTTTTTTTCCCTTTTTTTTTCTTTTCTTTTTTCTTCCTTTTTCTGATTTGACTTCACACCTCCCACTCGATCTTTCCGTGAACCACTGGGAAGATCGCAATTCCGTTGTCAGCAAAAAGGTCATTAACTAGATTGGTCAATAATATAACTCGGACGCATGAGGACATGACTGAAGAGGACTTAAAAGACAGCTTCCACAAGCTCAACATAGAAGCTGAAAAGACAGCTTCCACAAGCTCAACATAGAAGCTGAAAAAGTTATGACGGCAAATGATGATCTAGAAGCAAGTCTCATTGCAGTGGTGGAATCCGAATTGGGTGGCAATGATGAAGCCACATTAAGTAAACAGCAGATGTCTGACCTGGAAAATACTGCAAAAGAATGTCAAGCAAAAGTAAGAGAAGTTAAAGGCTTAATCCAAGAGACCCTGTGGAGAACTTTTGGAAAGACTGAACTGTTAATTGCACTTCAAGTAGCAGAATCAGAATGTGAACATGTTGCCACCATCAAACCAGGAGTGGAAAAGGAGGCATATGACTTCACCATCAACCACCTGAAGGAACTTTTAAAAGCTGCAAAAGAAGTTCATTGTAAATGGAAGAGATGGATCCCTTATAATTATAAGGAGGAAATCCAGGATCGGCTGGGAGGATTGGAAGTACGTGTCCCCAAGCTTGTCTCTAGGACAGCAGACTTCATTGACTTCATTCATGCAAAGCTAAAGGAGGATGAAGAAAAAAAGGGGCAAATTGTACCTCCTCAAAATTATTCTCTACCAACCATCAAACTGAAACCAACATCTCTCCCAAAGTTTCTTGGAAACAAACGTGATTTTTACAGATGGAGAAGGGACTGGGAAGCACTTCAAAAGCAAGGAGAACCAACCGGTTCAAAAGAGGTGAAAAAAGTGCAGCTCCTGGACAGCCTGGACGAGAGAATCACGAGAGACCTTCGCTTAACTTCCTACAACACTCCAGAAGATATTTTTCAAGTCCTTGAGAACCGCTATGGAAACCAGACAGCCATTGCAATTGAAATTGTGGAAGAGCTACAGAGAATTCCTGCAGTTAGAGGTCACCAGCCAAGAAGAATCGTGGAGTTGATTCAAGCTGTTGAAAAAGCTCTTAAGGATTTAATCGATCTTGGAAATACTGGCGCCATTAAAAACCCTTTGGTGACAAAGTCAATTGAAACTAAACTTCCTGAAGTTTTGAAGAAGGAGTGGCTCGTTTATGCAGCTGATAAAAGGAATGCAGTGATGCCAGAGAATCGATTTGATCACCTCCTTGCATTTCTGAAAGACCAAGAAAAGATTTATGAACAACTAGAGCAATTGAGAGAGGAGGAGTCAAGCAGACAAGAAACCCGATGGGAACAAAAACATGCCAGAACCAAGGCAGTCAAAGCAAGTGATGACTTTTCAAGATGTGTTGTCTGTGGCGATGGAAAGCACAGAAAAAGACTCTATTTTTGCAATCAGTTCAAAACATTAACATTAACTGAGAAAAGAGCTGCTGTCAAAAAGGTAGGAGCCTGCACCAAGTGTTTGGAAATACATGATGATGAATCATACTGCAAACCTGGGTTTTTGTGCAAGAACCAAGACTGCAGGAATGGAGAAAGTCCACATCACTATTATCTATGTCCAAGTTCTGAAGTTAAGAAGAGCAATGCAGTCCAGAGGAGGAACCAAATCAGTCTGGAGAAAGACAAAAGTAGCAGAAAGTACACAGAGGATCAAGAAGAATTTCTTAAGCAATTATCACCTGAGTTGGCCAAACAATGCAAAGATGTATTTTCAAATACTGCATCTAGAGCCTTCAATTCAACTCACAATCAGTCAAATCTCTTGATGGATAGTGGACTGCAGGAACTGCCAGTGTTAATGATGCTTCTTGAAGTTACTGCAAATGCTGGACAAAAGATCGGAACATTAATTGATTTGGCTTCGGATACAAATTACATAACACACAAGGCTGCAAGTAGATTAAATCTACAAAGTGAGGACATCACTCTCATTGTCCATGGAGTTGGAGGAATGAAAGTTTGTGTGGAAACGAAACGTTACCTCCTGAAGATTCGTGTCAAAAACTCTGGAGGCACCTTGAGATCCTACCAGCTTGTTTGTTATGGACTTGACAACATTGCAGACATTCATAAGCATGTTAAAGCAAAACAGCTGCAAAGATTTTTTCCAGAAGTACCACTGAATGAGCTTGCAAGGCCCAGAGAAATAAGCTTACTCATAAGCCATAGAGAAGGTCAGTTGACACCACAAAGAATTAAAGTTGTGGAGAACCTTGTATTGTGGGATGGCCCCTTAGGGAAAGTGGTTGGAGGAACTCATCCAGAATTGTTTGAAGAATTTGCCATGAAAGTTCATACAACCAAAACACATTATGCAAGGTCCATGAGGACAGCTGCTGTGAAATATGAAGAAATCATTCATGAGATCCCACAACATTCGCCATTAAATCATCAGGTCTCCACTCAACTCAAGGTTTCAAAGACTGCAAGTTTACCCTTATTTACTCATCCTGAAGAGGAGCGGCAAGTTATTCAGAATAACAGCTATGTTGACGACATTCTAACGTCCCACAATGACCCAGACAGGTTAAAGGAAATCACAGAAAATGTGGAGCACATTCTTAAAGCTGGAGGTTTCAAACTTAAACCCTGGGTGGTTTCTGGGCAAAGTGGGAGGAAAGATTGTAACGACAAACAGGATGAAGCAGGAAAAAAGACTATGGTTCTACCAAACCAGATGCGGGACGAGGATGAAAAAGCACACGGTCTGGGGTACATTGTGGAGGAAGATAAGCTCCATGTCATGGTTAGCATAAATTGTTCAAAGAAGAGGAAAAAAATGCGACCTGGACAAAACCACCAGTTGGACCAAGTCAGGAGTCAAACACCCAACCCTTTGACAAGACGAGAGCTCCTCAGCCAAGTGTCTGGTCTGTATGACCCAATTGGTTTGGTGACCCCTGCAAAGCAAAAGAAGGCATTTGTTGCTGTAACCACGAGGACTGGGATAAAGGAGTCAGAACTCAAACAAGACCTGCCTTATAATCGGACAGAGGTCTTGGCAAAGGAACGGCGGCCATCAATATCCATACAGAACCTGATAAACGTTAACCGCTTTAGCAGTTTGGCACGACTAGTCAAGACAATTGTCTGGGTTTGGAGAGCAGCAAAGAAATTCATCAGGAAAAATCAAGCTGTAAGTAAACCAAAGTGGGAGGCAGTCTGCTCAACTGGGGTAATCTCCATTAGAAAACGACAAGATGCTCTCAAGGACATTTTTCTTACTGCTCAAATGGGTGCCAACTTTCCCAACACAACCACAGATAGGTTGGTGGTTTATCGAGACAAAGAATCTGGATTATTAGTCTTTGGCGGCAGAATACAGATCTTCAGAGAAGACAGAGTTGCAGTTCCCAACATACCCCACGATGCCTGGGTGTCAACACTGTTGGGTCGAGAAGCCCATAATACTGCACATGATGGAATTGCTGGAACCCTCTTGAGGATGAGACAGAAGGAGTTCATAAGAACGTATGGAAAGACAAACCAAAGAGGAATAAAACTCCAGAGGAACGTATGGAAAGTCAAACGAATGAGGAATAAAACTCCAGATGTACCAAATTTGACAACGGAATTGCGATCTTCCCAGTGGTTCATGGAAAGATCGAGTGGGAGGTGTGAAGTCAAATCAGAAAAAGGAAGAAAAAAGAAAAAGAAAAAAATGCAGTCACATGGACCTAAAAGTGGGACGGACAATGAACAGGAAGCAGAAGAAAAGAGGAAGAGAGAGCCAAACAAATGGTAGTGGTGGACTCTTGACAAGAGATCTTGTGTCAACCTGTGTGGAACTGGATGAATCTGTGAACGGGTGAAGAGGCAGCCGGTAAGACTAACTGTATTGTTTGTGAGATTGGACTTTAGTGACTTTAAGGCTTCCTACATTCCTCCAGCTGGGCTTCCAGGGTGTCGGTCGGCTAATTAGCACCCATTAACAGCAACATGTATGTAGCACCCATTAACAGCAACATGTATGAACTGAATATGAACTGAAGTGGTGGATTGTGGTGGAGAAACCTGGTGTTGATTAATTGTTTGTTTATTATTGAACTGATTGTTGTGTTGTTGGGTGGTGGATTTGGTTGTTAAATTAACTGAAAGTTATTTATACTAAATATTTATGATTAACATTAAAAAGTAGTTGTTTAATAAATGTAAATGTTAATAAATGTAAATGTTACATAGAAGGAAAATTAACTTGAAATGCACTTTAAAGATGCACTTTACACACTTTAAAGAGTTTAAGTAGTTACTGGTTCATTTAATTTTGACTACTTTGTGGGTTTAATCCACAATGGGTGCTCAATATTATTTATATAATTTATTTTCTGTGTATTGAGTGAAAATAATAACTTTTATTTAGAAGTAATTGTATGTTTTTGGGTTTGTTTAAAGGTTTTTACCTGCTTCTGGACCAAATTGGAGCATTTCTTGTCACTAATAAATAAAAGGTGGTCAAAAGAAGAAAATTGCTTGGTCCTTTGAGTAAGACCCTGTTAAATCAAGTTTGCATGAATTTATCCATCCCTCCTCAAGTGGGGAAGCCGCACAGTTTAATAAACAAACAATTAATCAACACCAGGTTTCTCCACCACAATCCACCACTTCAGTTCATATTCAGTTCATACATGTTGCTGTTAATGTTCATACATGTTGCTGTTAATGGGTGCTACATGTAATGTCAGCAACTGTCTCTTCGTTGTCAAGATCCTTTTATCAGTCCCCAAGAGGTCCGGTGTTTACTGCCAACCGGTTTTTTACTGACAAGAGGTTGGGTTTTTTACTGTCAGCCGGTTTTTTTGCTGACAGGAGGTCCGGTTTTTACTGCCAACCGGTTTTTACTGTCAAGTTATCTGATTTGACTTCACATGTCAAGTTATTTTCTTAAACTGTGCGGCTTCCCCACTTGAGGAGGGATGGATAAATTCATGCAAACTTTTTGCAAACTTGATTTAACAGGGTCTTACTCAAAGGACCAAGCAATTTTCTTCTTTTGACCACCTTTTATTTATTAGTGACAAGAAATGCTCCAATTTGGTCCAGAAGCAGGTAAAAACCTTTAAACAAACCCAAAAACATACAATTACTTCTAAATAAAAGTTATTATTTTCACTCAATACACAGAAAATAAATTATATAAATAATATTGAGCACCCATTGTGGATTAAACCCACAAAGTAGTCAAAATTAAATGAACCAGTAACTACTTAAACTCTTTAAAGTGTGTAAAGTGCATCTTTAAAGTGCATTTCAAGTTAATTTTCCTTCTATGTAACATTTACATTTATTAACATTTACATTTATTAAACAACTACTTTTTAATGTTAATCATAAATATTTAGTATAAATAACTTTCAGTTAATTTAACAACCAAATCCACCACCCAACAACACAACAATCAGTTCAATAATAAACAAACAATTAATCAACACCAGGTTTCTCCACCACAATCCACCACTTCAGTTCATATTCAGTTCATACATGTTGGGTGCTACATACATGTTGCTGTTAATGGGTGCTAATTAGCCGACCGACACCCTGGAAGCCCAGCTGGAGGAATGTAGGAAGCCTTAAAGTCACTAAAGTCCAATCTCACAAACAATACAGTTAGTCTTACCGGCTGCCTCTTCACCTGTTCACAGATTCATCCAGTTCCACACAGGTTGACACAAGATCTCTTGTCAAGAGTCCACCACTACCATTTGTTTGGCTCTCTCTTCCTCTTTTCTTCTGCTTCCTGTTCATTGTCCGTCCCACTTTTAGGTCCATGTGACTGCATTTTTTTCTTTTTCTTTTTTCTTCCTTTTTCTGATTTGACTTCACACCTCCCACTCGATCTTTCCATGAACCACTGGGAAGATCGCAATTCCGTTGTCAAATTTGGTACATCTGGAGTTTTATTCCTCATTCGTTTGACTTTCCATACGTTCCTCTGGAGTTTTATACCTCTTTGGTTTAGTTCAATCAGTTCAATCTACTACTAATAAACAAACAATTAATCAACACCAGGTTTCTCCACCACAATCCACCACTTCAGTTCATAGTCAGTTCATACATGTTGCTGTTAATGGGTGCTAATTAGCCGACCGACACCCTGGAAGCCCAGCTGGAGAAATGTATGAAGCCTTAAAGTCACTAAAGTCCAATCTCACAAACAATACAGTTAGTCTTACCGGCTGCCTCTTCACCCGTTCACAGATTCATCCAGTTCCACACAGGTTGACACAAGATCTCTTGTCAAGAGTCCACCACTACCATTTGTTTGGCTCTCTCTTCCTCTTTTCTTCTGCTTCCTGTTCATTGTCCGTCCCACTTTTAGGTCCATGTGACTGCATGTTTTTTTCTTTTTTTTTTCTTTTTCTTTTTTCTTCCTTTTTCTGATTTGACTTCACACCTCCCACTCGATCTTTCCATGAACCACTGGGAAGATCGCAATTCCATTGTCAAATTTGGTACATCTGGAGTTTTATTCCTCATTTGTTTGACTTTCCATACGTTCCTCTGTTGTTGTACTTGGTACATCTGGAGTTTTATTCCTCTCTGGTTTGACTTTCCACACGTTCTTATGAACTCCTTCTGTCTCATCCTCAAGAGGGTTCCAGCAATTCCATCATGTGCAGTATTGTGGGCTTCTCGACCCAACAGTGTTGACTCCCAGGCATCATGGGGTATGATGGGAACTGCAACTCTGTCTTCTCCGAAGATCTGTATTCTGTTGCCACAGACTAATAATCCAGACTTTTTGTAAACCACCAACCTATCTGTGGTTGCGTTGGGAAAGTTGGTAACCATTTGAGCAGTAAGAAAAATGTCCCTGAGAGCATCTTGTCGTTCTCTCACGGAGATTACCCCAGTTGAGCAGACTGCCTCCCACTTTGGTTTACTTACAGCTTGATTTTTCCTGATGAACTGGTTTTTACCAAGCTGAGTGTACTCTTCAAAGAGCATGATTGCATCTTCTCGAACATCATTTGAGAGTGCTAAATCCCAGGTGTCTTTTACTTGGTTACTCACATTCTTTGCTTCCTGGAAGGCTTTCCGCACCAGGATTTCCCCCTTCTGCTTTGCAGGGGTCACCAAACCAATTGGGTCATACAGACCAGGCACTTGGCTGAGGAGCTCTCGTCTTGTCAAAGGGTTAGGTGTTTGACTCCTGACTTGGTCCAACTGGAGGTTTTGTCCAGGTCGCATTTTTTCCCTCTTCTTTGAACAATTTATGCTAACCATGACATGGAGCTTATCCTCCTCCACAATGTACCCCAGACCGGGTGCTTTTTCATCCTCGTCCCGCATCTGGTTTGGTAGAACCATAGTCTTTTTTCCTGCTTCATCCTGTTTGTTGGTACAATCTTTCCTCCCACTTTGCCCAGAAAACACCCAGGGTTTGAAACCTCCAGCTTTAAGAATGTGCTCCACATTTTCTGTGATTTCCTTTAACCTGTCTGGGTCATTGTGGGACGTCAGAATGTCGTCAACATAGCTGTTATTCTGAATAACTTGCCGCTCCTCTTCAAGATGAGTAAATGAGAGTAAACTTGCAGTCTTTGAAACCTTGAGTTGAGTGGAGACCTGATGTTTTATTGGCGAATGTTGTGGGATCTCATGAATGATTTCTTCATATTTCACAGCAGCTGTCCTCATGGACCTTGCATAATGTGTTTTGGTTGTATGAACTTTCATGTGCGGCTTCCCCACTTGAGGAGGGATGGATAAATTCATGCAAACTTGATTTAACAGGGTCTTACTCAAAGGACCAAGCAATTTTCTTCTTTTGACCACCTTTTATTTATTAGTGACAAGAAATGCTCCAATTTGGTCCAGAAGCAGGTAAAAACCTTTAAACAAACCCAAAGAAACATACAATTACTTCTAAATAAAAGTTTACATAAATTATTTTCACTCAATACACAGAAAATAAATTATATAAATAATATTGAGCACCCATTATGGATTAAACCCACAAAGTAGTCAAAATTAAATGAACCAGTAACTACTTAAACTCTTTAAAGTGTGTGAAGTGCATCTTTAAAGTGCATTTCAAGTTAATTTTCCTTCTATATAAAATTTACATTTACTAACATTTACATTTATTATTTACATTTATTAACATTTACATTTAATGTTAATCATAATTATTTAATATAAATAACTTTCAGTTAATTTACCAACCAAATCCACCACCCAACAACACAACAATCAGTTCAATGATAAGCAGTTAATCAACACCAGGTTTCTCCACCACAATCCACCACTTCAGTTCATATTCAGTTCATACATGTTGCTGTTAATGGGTGCTAATTAGCCGACCGACACCCTGGAAGCCCAGCTGGAGGAATGTAGGAAGCCTTAAAGTCACTAAAGTCCAATCTCACAAACAATACAGTTAGTCTTACCGGCTGCCTCTTCACCCGTTCACAGATTCATCCAGTTCCACACAGGTTGACACAAGATCTCTTGTCAAGAGTCCACTACTACCATTTGTTTGGCTCTCTCTTCCTCTTTTCTTCTGCTTCCTGTTCATGTCCGTCCCACTTTTAGGTCCATGTGACTGCATGGTTTTTTTTCCCTTTTTTTTTCTTTTCTTTTTTCTTCCTTTTTCTGATTTGACTTCACAGTTAAAATTAAGTTATCTAAATCTATTGCTGTGTTGTATAAACTAAAGGACTTGTTGAATGATAGGGCTCTTTATTTGCTGTATAATTCAATATTTTTTCCACATTTAATTTACTGTCTGGAGGTTTGGGGGAAAGCTTGTAAAACTATAACAAACTCTATTTTTATTTTACAGAAGAGAGCTGTGAGAATTATTTCTAGAAAACCTTATTGCCATCCATCAAATATATTGTTTAAGCAACTAAAAGTACTGAAGTTTTATGATTTGGTGGACTATAATATTTTGTTAGTAATGTATAGGGCTCATAAGAATATGCTACCCTCAAATGTTCAAATGTGTTTCATTAAGAGAGAAAGCTGCTACAGTCTAAAGGGAACTGAAATATTTGTAATGGCAAGGTAAAGAACTAGTTTGAAGACACGGTTTATTTCAATAAAGGGATCAGAATTATGGAACGTTTTAGGAAATGATGCTAAAGATATTAACTCTAATCGCAAACTGTTAACAAAATACTAAAGCTTTAGTTAAGCGTCAAATGTACTAGTTATCATTGATTGTGAAAATTACTCTTCATCTGTTATTTCTGGAAGATTATTGTTTGAATTGATTGTTTGAAATTGTTTTGCTTTTGAAAAAAGGGGCAGACATACCGTAATAAGAATTCTTCTTCTTTCTGCCACCTTTCATTTAATGTATTCTTTCTTTCACATATTTATGAAATGGTTTTTTTCTTTATTTTTTATGTTTTAATGTAAAATGAATAAATTTAATTGAAAATTAATAAATAAATGTAAGCAATGATAAAAGTAAAACATCATATTTAATTGTTTTCTCACTTTGTTTTTGTCCTTCAGT
>JBBPBX010069330.1:0-18891 GCA_038048925.1 Garcialebias charrua
GACCTTACACAGGTGCGACCTATACACCAGAAAATACTGTAAATGTGGAAACAAAAACTTGCAGTGTTTCAATGAACAGTCCACAGAGCCGAAACTTCAAATATGTTTTCCTGCCAACAGTCCAAAAAACAAAAACTTGCAGTGTTTCAATGAACAGTCCACAGAGCCGAAACTTCAAATATGTTTTCCTGCCAACAGTCCAAAAAACGAAAACTTGCAGTGCTTCAATGAACAGTCCACAGAGCAGAAACTTCAAATATGTTTTCCTGCCAACAGTCCAAAAAACGAAAACTTGCAGTGCTTCAATGAACAGTCCACAGAGCAGAAACTTCAAATAGTTTTTCCTGCCAACAGTCCAAAAAACAAAAACTTGCAGTGTTTCAATGAACAGTCCACAGAGCAGAAACTTCAAATATTTTTTCCTGCCAACAGTCCAAAAAACAAAAACTTGCAGTGCTTCAATGAACAGTCCACAGAGCAGAAACTTCAAATATTTTTTCCTGCCAACAGTCCAAAAAACAAAAACTTGCAGTGCTTCAATGAACAGTCCACAGAGCAGAAACTTCAAATATTTTTTTCCTGCCAACAGTCCAAAAAACAAAAACTTGCATACCTCTTCATTGAACAAGTTGAGTCCACAGAGAGAGTCCTTATTTAGGTGTCACACCACTCGTGATCGGTGATTTCCTGTATCAGGGTGAGGACTCGGGGGTTCACGTTGAGACGACACTTGGAGTTTTTGTTCTCCACTTTGGTTCCCTTTTCTGGATTTATTCGAAAAAAACACCTGTTAAAAGAAAAGACGACCATCATAATTATTTAGAAGTTTCAGTAAAGTAAAATACATATTTAAAAAAGCTAAGTTTGGTCCTCTGGACATTCAAAAAAACAAAACAAAAAAGTAGAAACATTGGCCCTCATTCACGAACCGTTCGTACGCACAGATTTGTTCTTAAACTGTGCGTACGAGTGATTTAGGATCATTTGCGGCATTCAACAATGTTTTCGTATCCTACGATTTTTTTCAGATACGAACAAAATTTACGAGTGGTCCGGACCTGTCGTATATTTTAGGAGCGTCAGTCTGCTGTCATCCAGACGGAATTTCTCCACTAATAACTTAATATTTCATTATTTAGAAAATATTTAGAGTTTAAAAAAGTCACGCACCACAATTGGTCTTGACAATAGGTTTTGTTTGAAGTCGAATTATATTTTTAAATGTAATAATGACTAACTTATAATAATGACTAACTTAAAACCTCTCGGTTTTCAAATCCCGGTTAAAAACTCACTACTACTCCATCGCTTTCAATGCCAGCTGATGTGTACTGGATCGTTTGATTTATGATCTGCAATGTTTTTATGTTTTTCATGTTGTACTTCATTGTATGTGTTGCGTGTTTGTTTGTCCAGCACTTTGGTGTGGACTTGTTCCTGTTTAAAGTGCTTTATAAATAAAATGGTATGGTATGGTATGGTAACTTATTAAAGTATTTAAATTAAAATCAATTTGTTATCAATGCCGTTTTCTAACACTACAATATTAATATGAAGATCTCAAACTAAAACCAACTTAAATTATGAATTAATGTAAGTTTAATTTGTCTCGGTAACGCAGACTTTAGGTTGACCTCCTGTCGCAGTCATAGCTGTCAGATAGCTCAATCAGTAAAGCGTTGCGTCGTAGTGCAGAACTTTATGGGTTCGAGTCCCACATGGGACAACGTTTTTTTTTTCTCCTTTTAATTCATTCCAGATTTAAAAAACACAAGAAAACTATTTACAATACAACAAGAAATGAAGCATAAAGTCTTTAATCTGGAATGAATAAATAATCTAAAGAAGGAAGGGAAAAAAAATAGGCATACCTTGTGGGAATCGAACCCACGAAATCTCGATAACAGTGCAATGTTTTAACCAGTTAGCCACCAGTACACGTGTATATTTTAAGGTCCACATTTCTTATAAACAGACATTCTTTGTCATTAGTTGGTCATTTACTCCCATGAGTGACGCTGCTAATAAGGACAGATTTACTTTTCTCGATCAAGGAGAGCAAAACTTCAATCTCCGCACCGGTAGAGTTCTTCTTTTTTACTTTTCGCTGTCATTTTATGCACAAACACGTTTTGCCTCCGAGGCAGGAAACGTAGCCTTATATGGCGTTTTGAGGGGTGGGAATTATGTAAATGACCTCTCCGCGTGCACGCGCAGGTGGTTGGAACAGGTGGGATTCATCATATTTACGCAACCCATTTACACACTTTTCCTGAGGATAGAAGACTTTGTTGAATCTGACGTGGCATGTTCGTATGAACGCTTCGTACGAACAAAAGTAGGATAAATTTAGGATAAAAATACGAACATTTTCGTGAATGAGGGCCATTGTCGTCTTTCGTTCGAAAGACTTCCTCAGTCTGAGGCCCTGTTTACACGGCGCGTATTTTGAGTGGAACCGCTCCTTTATCTCTGCGGATGTGCTTATCATTGACATGAGTCCATTGGGCCCCCTCTTTGACTCCGATGGTTTTTGAACTCACCCTGCAGAGTGGAGGTTTTTCGCTGACCCCCCGTTGATAATGTAAACATCTCCCGCTGATCTTTTGTTTGAACACATGCGCGCAGCACGCATGCTCGGACAGTCAGGGCAGGCAGACATTTCACGTGTCACGCTGCAAAATATGTGCTATATAATAACAGTTTAACAATAACAGTATTTATGTTAGCGTGGGAGATATATAGTAATCTGAGCTATCTATCTGGACTCGTTACGTTATTTAAACAATGCGTAACGTAAAATGAAGACACCAGGTTTATTTATTTATTCATTCAACACCACAAACTGTACGTCACACAAACACTGAGAATTTAACTGAACACTATTAAAACACGTTAACTGAACTGTAAATATGTTAATGAACTAGACTCTTGCTGTGTTTTCATCTGGACCCCATCAGAACCGGTCCGCCTGTTGGAACGACAGCTTCTCCACCTCGCAGAAAAAAAGAAATAAATAAAAGCTCAGTTCGTTGTTGTGTGATCAAAGTAAACACAAGCAAAAATTAAATTAAGAACGTTGATTTACCTGCTGTAAGTCATGTTTTTCATGGAGTAAAGTCCGACATCATCCTCGTCAACTCTGTTCTGGTCCACAGTCCACTCAGCGTCTGGTGTGCAGCTTGTTAGATGAAGAGGTCCCACTTGGTGTCAAATCTGTCGACTCTTATCCAAAATTCAGCTTTAACTTGTTGTTAACTTGTTGATAGCTCAACGTTTAGTCCAGAAGAACGCAGCAGTCTGCCAGCAGAGTGAGGCAGCACGCATGTGCAGTGGGTGAAGGTTCAAAAATCCACAGCGCTAACTAATGACCGGGCATGGTAACTACTGTACAGTGAATTCATGAAAGGAGGAGGGGGGGCATGAGGGAGGGGGGAGATTCGAGCGGACCCATGTCAACGCAAAACTTTTCATCTAATTAACATACCCAAAACCTCCGTTTCCCCCCACAGTGTCTGTGTAAACAGGGCCTGAGTTGCTGTATTCAGCTCAGTCTTATAAATATCACCTTCTCACAGTGGATCAACCAGTTGGCTGATGACAGACAAAACCAGTTGCTCACATGATCAAGGAGGACCATCAGCCTAACGATAGATCGTTAACACCCTGATGGTTATTGCTATTCACAGAGGGCTGAGTGATACTAGCAATAACAGCATTGTAAGAGGGAGACAGTTGAACCCGGAGGCCTCCACCTCTGTTTAATTATGGACGGTTTCTTTTCACAAAGATGGCCTCCTTTACTCCTCTCTCAAACCAGTGTTCCTACGAACGTGGCCATCTTTGTGAAAAGAAACCGTCCATCATTAAACAGAGGTGGAGGCCTCCGGGTTCAACTGTCCCCATCTTACAATGCTGTTATTGCTAGTATCACTCAGCCCTCTGTGAATAGCAAACAACCATCAGGGTGCTAACAATCCATCGTTAGGCTGATGGTCCTCCTTGATCATGGGAGCAGCTGGTTTCAGGCTGTCATCTGCAAACTGGTTGATCCACTGTGAGCAGGTGCTATAAGACTGAGCTGAATACAGCACCTCAGACTGAAGAAGTCTTTCAGACGAAAGATTAAACGTTTCTAGAGGTTTTTTTTTTTTTTTTATGTCCAGAGGACCAGACTTAGCTTTTCTAGATTTTTCTACCTGGATTATTGAGCATGCATCTGGGTAAAATACATATTGTTTTATAGTATTACAAATTGAAAGCAAGCCATATTTATTTACCTTTGAAGCAATTCCAGAGTTGAAGCCAGCTCAGACGGATAATGGATGTTGAAACAATAGTAGCTCCCGAACATCAGGCACAACGCAGAAACGAAGGAGGGGATGTTTGTGTTGATAAGGGTCCGGTCCAGACTCAGCATGTACCTTGTTGAGGAATAGCATGACTGTCCTATAAAGAAAAAATAATAATTGAACAGGGTACCGTATATATTATTAGGTCCTATACTCGCATGAGAAAATCCATTAGTAGTACAACGTAATAAATTAGATATGAAGCAGACTTACCACAGACAATGATGGTTGGCATTAGAGCCACTTGCTCCAGTTGCACATCTTCTGCCAGACTCGTTTCATCTACCGGTACATAGAAGAACATGGACTCCTCCTTCTCATGAAAGTAGTTGAGGAGAAGCAGGACCATCTCTTTCACATCCTCTGAGCAGCCACTCTGCTGTCCCCGTAGCCTCTGAAGTCTTGCATAAGTCTGAAGGAACTTCTTGTTGTTCTTGACACAAACAGGGGTCAGGTAGTTGAGGAGCCTTTTTCCCTTCAAATCCAAGTTGCATATGAAGGTCTCCTTGAGGTCGTTCCCAGTGAGTTCCTTGAAGTGGATCGACATGCCAATTTCATCAAACAAAAATGGCCACTCCTCTCTGAGGCACTTGATACTTTTTTACAGTTCTTCTTGAAATTTAGTCCATGGAATTTCAAAATTGTCCTCCCAGTGCGAGTCAAGCTGTGGGCTGCTGGATGAGGTAGATGCTGAACTTTGGGGTGAAACTGAGAGCAATGACAGCGATTGGGCAGGTTAAGCTTCATCAGACGAAAGTGAGCTGTTTTCAGGTCTGTAAATTACAGAGAGGAAAAAAAAGGTTTACAATGTACAATATAAGAAGATGTCTATGCCTGTTTAGAACATTGTGCATGGGGCACAAAGTGTAAAATAATATGTTAAAATATTTCACCAACACATTTTTCATTATTTAGATCACATTCTGAGTGTTAACATTTTCTACTAACATTTTATTGTTCTGGGTTCTGTATATTTAAACATTTTTGTGAATGTCTGGTTTCTGGAATACACTGTTCTTAATTGTCCCTGATGACAGGCAGAGAACAAATCAGACGTTTTCATGCAGTCACAGATTTGACAGATCACTTCGTCTGTTAGGCTCATATTTTTTAATAAGGACATTACTTTCGATATGGTGTAGGCTTGACCTAACTCGTGAATATTTTGCATTTCCTCAACAATAATTTTTATAGTAGAAGCAGGTATGAGCATCTGCCCTTGCAGTTTAAGTTAAAAGACACACACATTTCTGAGATATGAGTCACTATCATTCTCTGGCATGTCAATAGCTTCACTGGCTGCTTGCATGGCTTCATGTGTGTTTTCAGAATTATCTGTGCTGGCAAGTGCACTTGAGGACTGAGGGCAAGTTTCCATGTACATGTCATCAATACTATCAGGGGAGCATGCTTTATGCTTCCTACACATATGAGAAGTAAATGACGACTTCTTTGTAAAGACATTCTTACAACCTTTAACTGGGCATGACACTGACCTGCCCTCTCCAATATGGTCATTTAAGTGAGACACTAGCTCTTTCACCATCATGAGAAAATGGTGGGCACATAATGCAACCGCGCATTTTAAATCGGCAACAACGGCTGTAGCTTGTGGCGCAGGTGCATTATGTAAATGATAAAAATGACCCTTGAAAGCAGAGTAAGTTGTAAATGTTTGACTACAGTTAGCACCAACACACTTGAAAAGACAACGAGGCTCATTCCATGCACTTTGCAATGTAGCATATACCCTAAGTTAAAGTGTCCAGTTTCTTTGTGCAAAAGACGCAGGTCATCATTTAAGAAAATTTGGTGGGTGTGTGATTTATCACACATTGGTGTAGCAGTCTTAAAAGCTAACGGCACTAGCTTAGAACAACATGTGCTAACATTAGCTTATTACATGTGCTTAGCTTAGCTTGCAACATGTGCTTAAATTAGCTTATAACATATGCTAACATTAGCTTACAACATGCGCTAACAGTTCAGCAGACATTCCCGGTAGGAAAAAAGTAAACGTAAAGCTTACGTGGAAATGTTATTTTCTCTGAATCAACAGCCAAAGACTCCAAAACAAGATGTAAAAAGTTTTTAGAAAATTTCTTCTCCGCTCCTCCAAACAGCAGTACTGTATCTGGCTAGCTGCAGCCGTGAACGTGACGAGGCCAGTTCTTCTTCTTCTTCTTTTCTATCATGGCGGATCGCAAGCAACGTAAAGGTGCATACCGCCACCTACCGAGCTCAGCGAGAAAGGCTCTGGTCCCAGGCAATGTGTTTGCAGAAACTAAAAGAAAAACCCGCTCATTCTCAATCAGTTCATCTGGACAGTTTCTTTTTAGTAGAAAGAAAGAAAAACGTTTTTAGTTCAACCCCTCTCCCCCACCCAACGTGGTCACATGACTTACAACACTTAACATTTTGTTTCTAACTTTAAAAAAATATACAAATCACTATCTTTAAAAGTATACAAATCACTATCTTTTCATTCATTCATTCAACCTTTATTTAGTCAGGTAAATCTCATAGAGCCTCGAGGGCTCATTTACAAAAGCGACCTGCAAACTCAGGTCTCGTGCTCTATGCAAACTTATTTTTGTCATTATTCTTCCATCAATCATGTTAAAAGTACAGCAGAAGTTTGTAAAGTGATTTACCTTTGTATTTGTATTTTCAAAAACAGTTCAAAACTTTAGTTTTTCCAGCATTTTAATGTCATATTAACAAAATTGTTTTGTTATAGCCATTACAGTATTTTTTTGTGTTTTTTACCACGATTTGTAGTTTTAACAAATATATTTGATTATTCGCACATAGTTTTGTTGTGCAAACAACGTAAAAAGATTGTTTAACAGTTTACAAAGGTTAACTGTGAATTAAACAAAACATTTATGCTTTCCATTTTACAGTATTTTTATGTTGTGATTTTACATAGTTTCAATGTAAATTCTACGGACATTTCTTACAGTGTACATCTAAAATATAGGTAAGTCAGTAAACTGACCCCTTCCTATATTACTACATTAGCACCAATATTACTGTTTTTTTCCATTTTGGAGTAAGCTGTTGGGGGAAGAATCAGTTTTGTGTTGTGTGTTTCTTTGACTGATGAAGCCTTCTGGATGGAAGGTGAAACTTTTCAGCACGAAAAAAAGAAAATGTCCAGATGACCTGACTGAAAATGTCTGGATTGTATACCTGGATTATTGAACATGGACTTTGTTGGTCACAAAGGCAACAGTGGAAAGGAAAAACTCCCACATATCAGAAAGAAACCTCCAGTAGAATCAGGCTCAGGCCAAGCGGCCATCTAATTCGACCAGCAAGAAATCAGGAAAAGAAACAGCAGTTTTGCATCGCTAGCAAAAGCACTGACAAGTTTGTAAAGGAACGTTTTAGCAAATGCACGGCAATGTTATAGTCAATAACCCAACCTGCAGGAAAATCACCCTGTAGAGGAAAAATGACCTTTTCAGTTAGTATACACTCTTTTCTTCAATATATAGTTATCCATAGATGGTGGCATGCAAGGATGCTGTGATCAAGATTTGTTGCTGGACATTAAGTAGCCCAACCCTGTTGATGACAGAAAAAGACCATGCAGAAAGTTTCCCAAGATGCCCTGAAAAAAAGGGTTAGGTTTAGGCTTATCTTGAGGCAGGACTCTTTTCTGGTGAAACAGGTTGGCCCTGACCCCCTCAGTGACAGGAGCTAGAGAAGTCAAATGGGACATTCTCAGTTAGGAACAAGACCAGGAATATTGAAATCCATTATAAATCCATTTTAAACACATTTTTTTAATAGAAAATTATGCATTCCTTTCAGTAATTTTTTAAATTATTTACCTTAATCTCTCTACTTTTGATTTTTTACTTTAGTTTATGTCATATTATGTGATGCTAAGTTTTTACTTTTGAGGGACGGTGTAAAACTTGCCAATAGAGGGCTGGGACTTACCTGGAAATTATGGGTCCATCACTGGCACCCATCAGGGCTGTGTGCTGAGCCCCCTTCTGTTCACTCTCCTCACATATGACTGTGCATCCAGGCTTTCATACGGTAAGGTTTGCAGATGAGACAGCAGTGGTGGGATGCATCACAAACAACGGAGTCCAGCTACAGGCAGGAGGTGGAACACCTGCAGAGCTGGTGCAGGAAGAACAACCTTCACATCAATGTGAAGAAGACAAATTAGACAAGTCATGCATTTCAGATGGAACACATACCTGACCCAGCACACACACAATTTCTGCCCCACTCCCCTCAGGGACAAGATTGCGGAACATTAAGTGTAGAACCACTAGACTGAGGAACAGCTTCTACCCTGAAGCTGTTAAGACTCACCCATCCCTAATCAGGATTATCCCTGGAAAAAAAAAATCACCAATTCCTCATTGATTGGTGATATGTGCTCCATCCATGCTACTGATCTCGTGCTGCTGATTATTTCATGCTGCTGTATTCATTCGTACTCATCTACTCACTGACATATTCATGCTGCTGTTGTTCAGTGTATTGTTTTGCACAATTAGTGTTTAGCGTATTACTTAGTTTACATCTTGGATCCTCATTACTGTTTCTTTTTACAATTTATATTTTTACAATTGTTGGACGTAACTGGGACCCTGTGCACACAATATCGTTCCACCTCATGTACCGCATTTGATGCAAATGATAATAAATCCTACTTTCCTTCCTGCCTTCCTCTTTGTCTTTTTTCCTGGCAGCTGAATTTCTAACATCCTTCTACCAATATACCCACTGTCCCTCCTCTGGACATGTCCAAACCGTCTCAGTCTGGCCTCTCAAACTTTATCTCCCAGTTGTTCAACCTGTGCTGTACCTCTCATGTAGGAGTGGGTCATATTGTCTCGTTTACAATAATACCGGTGGATTTTTTGACACCGGTGAAAAAAATTATATTGCGGCATCCTATGATGACGTCATTTGACTGCGTCTAACCTGCGCAGCACTGAGCCATGTGAAGCGTTGCGGGCGCGAGCAAGCATGGAAGACCACAAGAGTGTCGCGGAACTACCTCCCGATTTAATTCCTAAAAAAGGAGCAACTTCTGTTGTTTGGAATTACTTCGGTTATAAAAAAGAAGATGTGAATCAGACGACCATATTCTGCAAGTCATGCAAGCACGTTGTTTCGGGTAAGGGAGGAAACACGTCGAATTTGTTTAGCCATTTAAAGCACAAACATCCTGCGCACTACGAAAACTGCATGCAGTTGAGAGAAACTTCGGAAGTGGCGGGGACTTCAGGAAAAAAAAAATCTAAATCATAATCCTTAGTTTTGCAACCATCCCTAATTTATTTTAAGAAGCTTTTTGCACAAATAGCATGACCAATGTAAGTAATGCTAATAACTGAAACAGTTCTTCTTAATTCTAAAGAAAATGTGCTTTTTGTTTTACTATCTCTCTTAACTGCACATTCTTCCTGTTTAAAAGATGTGGATAAAACTATTTCTTCAAAGATATTGTTCTACAAACAGATCAAGAATTGTTAACATACTTGAAGTTTACAAAAAAAATTATGTTAAGGTATTCTTTTTGCACTTGGTAGCTGATTCAAACTGTCAGCCAATTTTTTAAATATATTTATTTATTTTGCTTGTTAAATATGAATATTTTTTTTGTATTCTGGTGACTGTTTATGAAAAGTCATTTTGAAATTACACATTTGTTTGGTTGATTCAATAAAAGGAGAAAATGTGAAATATCATCTGTGATATCGTTATCAGGGTGTTTCAAAAAATATATTGTGATATCATTTTTTGGCAATATCGCCCACCCCTACTCTCATGATCTCATCTTATCCATCCTTGTCACTCCTAAGGAGAACCTCAATATCTTCATTTCTGCCACTTCCAGATCTTTCTCCTGTCTTTGTGTCAGTGCCACTGTCTAGAATACTGACAAAAAACATAAAACCTAATAGATCAAGGTAAAGGTTCTTTGTCATTTGCATCGCATGTGGTACATGTGGTGGAATTAAACTGTGCACACAGGGTCATAGTTACATCCAACAAAAGCATAAATTGTAAAAGCAAAACGGTAATAAGATCTAAGATATGAACCAAGAAACATGCCAAGCACTCAACAGTGCAAAAACAATAAGCCGAACATGAACATAAGTCATGAGTCTTGTAGAAACCTAAGAATATACCTAAGACTTTGGGGTTTTGTTTGCAGTTATTCAGACTTAGCAAATGGAAAGCTAAAGATCGCATCATAGATCTAAATAACGTTTTGTTTTAGCAAAGCAACATTGAGATGAGAGGACAAAAAAGCCCTCAACAGCTGACCCCTGCAGATCCATAGGCAGGCGAAGAAAATTTATAAAACAAATGTGATTTAATGGATGTAAAGCGCAAATGGCAGGGATAGAAACCTGTATAAATACAGGCTGAATGAATGAAAGCCATAATGACCTATAAAGTAACATTAAAAGTGAAAAGCATTGACTCCTCTCAGGAAGACCTTATGAAATTATATAGAAGAAACTTATCAAATCAAAAGGGGATCAAATAATGGGAGGTCGGTCGGAAATGGAAAAACACACTGGGGAAGGAAAATCAAGATAATGAGCTAGTTCTAAAACTGTATCGTGGATGTAAGGACACAGAAGTACTTTGTATTTACATATGGTAATAGTCATCATTTGATTGTCTTAAATAGGTACAACTTGGCAATGTCTTGTCTTACAATAAAAAAATGAAAGACATGGAAAATAATGAGATAATATTTTGTGTAAAATGTTTGTGCCATTGTGTTCAAATTTCCATTTCAACCCCAAATCATTTGTCTTTATATTGGAAAGTTTCTTAGAGATAATACGCACAAGATTTACTGTAGAGTTGAAGATACAAGTACCAACATAAATGTACTTAAATCACCCAAACATCAACCTGAAGATTTCAAATTAAGAGTCTTTGAAGGTTTTTTCAGTTTAACTGTTGATCAAGGTGGACCCTTGCATACACATAGTTTTATTTACTCCTCAAGTGGTGCAGATTGAAACACACATTAGCTTGCTGTCAATTTCAACCCGACCACATAGCAGTTTTTCAGCTTGGATGTTTTTTATGAAATTTATACCAATTCAGCAATTTTTGAGTCTGCACACTTGAATATGTTAGTGTGTGTGTGGGTGTGTTGGAGACACTGTTCAATATGTTTGTTGAAACTAATTAAAGGCAAGTCAGTGGTAGTGGCATCGATGGATTTGCTTTTAATGATGTGAGCAATGGTGAATATGCAAAATGCCTCTGATGCAGGGATTTGATAGCGACAACTTGATTACCTCATTGATTTTTATCTGACTTCACATCAAATATGGATAAATATTCACATATTAGTATGTGAGGGAGAAAACGTGTTATATACCGTGGAAGTCGGGGAGATGCTAAGGTGTGCCATGATCCGTGTACTGGTAGGTGACATTCTTGAATTTATACATGCACGCACACACACCCACAGTGTTGCACAAGTTCAAAGAACACATAGTAAACTGATCAGTTGCCCAAGTCTTGACTCGTAAAACTATAACCACTTCTTATGAATGTTTGTAGCACCCTTTCAAATACAGTCCACAAGATCCACAACACACATCTTCAGTGAATGGGTTTTCCAATGTTGATGCTGGTGACTGTCAGGTGGATAAAAGACTCTGGCTACTTTTGGTGTTAGACATTCCCAGCGTTCCCATGTCTGTATGAAAGCAAAACATAGGTCTTCTAATTGTTCCTTAGAGGGATTGATGGTCCTTATGATTCTTAGAAAGTATTCAGAAATTCATCCTCCCTTCCATTATCTTCCGCTTGTTCCAAAGTCATGTCGGGGGCCAGCAGCTTGAGCAGGGAGGCCCAGACATCTCTTTCCATAGCCACCTCTTCCAGCTCTTAGATGCCAAGATGGCCGCGCTCTCGGGAGCCGCAGCTTCACAGGCTCCCAGTGCGATCCCAATTTTTATGAGTTTTGAAATTGACTCTGAGCCCAACTCCGCACATTTTATGTGCGTGATTTACAGCCGAACCGAACTGATGAGAATAAGAGCGGAGTTCTAGAATTGCGCCGCTCGTGGTGGCTGCATGTTGGAGTTGCTCTGTTACATTCATTCTGAGTTATTGCTTTTGAAAACTTTAATTCCTCTTTTTTCTGGATGTAAATTGCTTCTTCTTTTTTTTCCGGATGATTATTTCTTTTTGTATCTGACGCTGTGCAGCTGGAAGAATTTTTACTGAAACCTTTTAACGTTTTATTATGATGTGTAACCATGGCCACAAGGTGGTTTTTTTAACAACCAGGAGCAGTTGATTAACATCCCAAAAGCTCAAATACCTCAGCTACAGCCCCAATTTCCAAATGAGTGGAAAAGGAGGTGCCATGGATGAATTCCCGTCAACCTGGCGGCAGTGCTCGAGTACCTGACCACCGAGATCCTGGAGTTGGTGGGAAACTCAGCTCATGACAACGGGAGGACTGGGATCATCCCCCAGCACCTTCAGCTGTCTGTCCGTGGCAACGAGGAGCTTTCAGATAGTCCTGCTGCTCAGGAGGACTGAGAGGCCATTGAATCTGACAACAAGCTGGATCCAGGTGGACGGATCGGTATCTGTGGCTAGATTCTTTGGATTTTTCCTGCCCACAGTATTCAGCATCTAACAACTCAAATGGAACCAGGATGATAAGCTACAACAACACTTCATTTCCCTTTGGGATTACAAAAGCATTTTTGAATTGAATTGAATTTGCCACTGAATATAGCAGTGATCAGCAACAAACTCAAATGTACGTTCAGCAGAATGCAGATCTCAGTCATCTACCTGGAAGCTGCAGCAGAGGTGCTCCAATGGGCAGAGGAGGAAATGCTGCTCCCAGCTTAAAGAGGTACTCAACCCACTGTGAAACGGTAGCTCCGCCCCCAGACCAGATTCAAAAACCTCATCCACAGTATTCCTATGCCCCATGATGCTTTGCGCGAAATGTGCACACGACTTCCGGTTGACCGGAAACCCCGTTTGTTTACATGAGAGTAATACAGTTGAAGACAGTCCAAACTTTGTTGTTTTAGTTCATTAAAAATGTGGGAACACCACTCGTTTTGTTAAAAGAGGAGGGACAAATAAAAAGAAATTACAGATGTTACCTGATCGCGCAGACATAATTTAAAAATAACGCGTTTGCTCCGGCCTCTCGGCTAAGGTTTATTAGCAGCTATCTCGGCTAAAGATACCAGTCGCGTCTGAGATCTATCGTTTTAAGACAGTAAATCTTCCAAAACTCTCATTAATAAACCCTCCCCGACTAAAAAGATGTTACCTGATCGCGCAGACATAATTTAAAAATACATAAATAGCGAACGCGTTTGCTCCGGCCTCTCGGCTAAGGTTTGTTAGCAGCTATCTCGGCTAAAGATACCGGTCGCGTCTGAGATCTATCGTTTTAAGACAGTAAATCTTCCAAAACTCTCATTAATATCCCTCCCCGAATAAAAAGAAATAACAGATGTGACCTGATCGCGCAGACATAATTTAAAAATAACGCGTTTGCTCCGGCCTCTCGGCTAAGGTTTATTAGCAGCTATCTCGGCTAAAGATACCAGTCGCGTCTGAGATCTATCGTTTTAAGACAGTAAATCTTCCAAAACTCTCATTAATAAACCCTCCCCGACTAAAAAGATGTTACCTGATCGCGCAGACATAATTTAAAAATACATAAATAGCGAACGCGTTTGCTCCGGCCTCTCGGCTAAGGTTTGTTAGCAGCTATCTCGGCTAAAGATACCGGTCGCGTCTGAGATCTATCGTTTTAAGACAGTAAATCTTCCAAAACTCTCATTAATATCCCTCCCCGAATAAAAAGAAATAACAGATGTGACCTGATCGCGCTGACATAATTTAAAACTACATAAATAGCGAACGCGTTTGCTCCGGCCTCTCGGCTAAGGTTTATTAGCAGCTATCTCGGCTAAAAGTACCTGTCGCGCCTGACATATATCATTTTAAGACAGTAAATCATCCAAAACTCTCATTAATAAACCCTCCCTGAATAAAAAGAAATTACAGATGTTACCTGATCGCGCAGACACAGCCATAGAGAAGGATGCAGGAACACTCTTTCTTTGTTTTGGGTCCGTGTTGAAAACACTGTTGTTTTAGCCAAAGATTTAGCTTGGTCCGGTTGTTGGTGCAGCCGCGAACAGCACAGCAGGTACCTGAACCCCGGTAGGACATTTCAGTAAACGTTCCGTTTAAACAAAAGCTGTGTTTGCTCCGATAAAATGAATGAAAATAACTTTCAAAAACACCCGCGATCCATACTCCACCTATGGAATACAGGCACTTCCGGTGTCGGACAGGAAGTACAATGCACATTCGCTTCTACAGTGACACCCCCAAGAATACTGTGGATAGAAATGGGAGTGTCGAGAGACAAGGAGGGGAGGAGGTGGGTGGTTGTGCTGTGTTCACGCCCCCTCTAGCAACAAACTAAAACAAACTAAAACTCAAGCAAACAACTTAAAACAAGCAACAACAAAGAATAAATATCAGAATCAGAATCAGAATCGGTTTATTATTGCCATTGTCAAAGAATAAAATTCACTGACTAGGAACTTGCTTTGGCATAGAGGTGCAATAAAAAGACGTGAAAATAGAATAAAAACACATGAACACACCAACCAATAGATCTATTCCCACCAGATCTATCCATAACAAAAGGCTTTAGTAAAAAAAATGAAAATAATACTACAAGGTATGCCATGACTGGGGATTGAACCTGGGTCTGTCGGATCCCAAACCCGCTTCTACACCACTGCCCCATCTTGGCATTCATGCATTACTTGTCCATTGCACAATAAGAAAACAAATACAACCAGATAGTTTCGATGAAGTGGAAAGTATTCATACAATACATAAGTTAAAATATACAAATAACTAGTGCCATTCCAAAAACTATAATATGCTTTGCTGCAGAGCTTTTCCGGAGTGCAATGTACCACTTCCATATAAGGTATGAACTGCAGCGCGGACCTTCTCATCTCTGCAGGGGATTGGCTCTGCTTGAACCACGTTTGTGACGTCAGAGTGTACAAGACACGTCAGAGTGAACAGTCCTTGACCAATAAGAAAATTAAGCTGCAATTCCTCTGTTCAACCCATAGGGTTACCGTAAACACGTTTTTACACCAAATATTGCCGATTTAAACTAATACGCACAAATATGTGAAGATTAACACAGACATAGTGCTATACAACATTTTAGACACATTCTAGGGAGTTTATCAGCTAAAAAAAGTTAATTTGGAGTTTAGTTCCTCTTTAAGAAGTGGGGATTCTGGTGAGGCTAAGAGCTAACGCTAAAGCTGGCAATCCAATACCATCTCTCTTTCTGTGGAACGTTGGACAACAAGGTGGATTTGCTTCGTCTGAGAGTGGGTGCCTCAGAGGAGATGAGGAAACGTGTGGTGCTTTGTCTTAACAGCGACATGCCGGACTCAGCGTTCCAGCTGGACAAAGACTCTTTTTTTTCGAGCGGACCGCTGCAGCTAGCTATTTGTATGTGTAGCCTACATCCTAACTGGGCCTTCCTGAAAGCAGATAAGAAACACAAACAGGACTCTAGCTAGCCATCAGGTGAAAAAAAGGAACCCAGACCAGTGGTCATTCCATATGTTGCGGGAATTTCAGAGAAATTGAGATGTTTATTTTCCAAACACAATGCATGGACGTAGCCAGGATTTTATGAGGGGCGGTTCGTTTAAAGAAAAAGTGGACCTGGAAAGAGCAACACGCCTCGGTGGTTCACTGGAAGCGCGTCGGGTTGCCACTCCAAACTTTTCTCGACTCGGGTTCGATCCTCACTTGGTTGAGCTCGAATCGTCGAAGTGGGCAATATTTCAACTTATTTTACTTTTGTCTTTTATTGGAAGAAAAAAAAGGAGTTTGTGTTAACCACAGGCATATTAAGTCTATGGTGTTAACCGGTTCGACATTAGCGGCATCTCCATACCTTCTCTTTCCACCTCTCTTAACACAGAACTTGTGTTGTTCGGGAGTTGTAGGCGGGACTTCATAGGCAAAGTGGGCGGTTCGTTCGAACCCCCCGAACCCCCCCTGGCTACGCGCATGCAATGTCCCTGTGGCTTTCAAACCCCAAAATACATTATGGCAAAGACGAGTCCATCCCAAAGATCCAATCCCAAGAAGCCCGAATCAGAGGAGTTCACAAGGGAGAGGGCGGGCCCCGGAGGCCATCTTAGTACCAGCAAGCTGTTTTTTTTCCCACTTGCTTTTAGTGGCAATCAGTTTTAATTGGTGGCTTCTCGTATTGAAAAAGTCCTTTGGATGAAGGACGAAACGTCTCGGCAAAAAAAAGAAACCGTCCAGATGACGCGACTGAACATGGTTGGGTAATGGATGGATGGACAGATAAAGGTTTTCTAAGGTCAATTAACTGTGGTGGCCATTTTGAAGAGCATTAACTCCAAACAGAATTTAGTTGTGTGTGTTTATTGAACAGTTGTTTTCTAAGAAACAAACAAAAAAACAGTCAGTGGTTCACGAGACATTTTTCTAACAGAAAAACGAACACACACACACACACACACAGTCAGGTCATGCCCTTCTCGTGTTTCTTTTGACACATGGTAATAGATTCCGCTATAGCTCTACGCCTCGGCTAAGTGGCCTCACCTTTCACTGAAAACAAATCACTCCCTCTCTTGGTCTCTTTCTCGCTCTCTCTCTCACACGCACACACACCCACACACACCCACAATTTTTTCGTCACCAGCTCCTCTTTACACATTTTCTCTTTCATTCACTTTTTCTTCCTTCTCTCATTTTTGACCTTCCTTCCATCTCTCTCTCTCGCTCATCTTTCTCCCAGGGGTGATCTCGTCTTCCTCTTCGTCAAGCCCACCGTCTCTTTATTCCTGATCCATCTCTTCTGTTCTACACCCTCCTTTTCTCTCACATTCTGCCATTCTCTTTTTTTTTACCAGTTTTTTAGTGTCAGGATATTCTGATCATCGTCAACATATATTTGATCAATTTTACGTAAATAAAAATGGTCTACTACAATTATTTCATTCTGAAATCCACATTTTATTAAAGATTTAAAAAAATAAAGTGAGTAACAATTACTTTTATAAACATTGGTAAATATGTTTTCAATACACAAATGAAACTTTTTATTTTATTTGGGAAAATGTTTGAAAAAAAAACTACTGTTACTCATTTAAAAATGAATTCTCATTTTTTGCTTTTTGCATACTGAACTTTGAAATGGTTCATCTCAGATTGCAGTGGAACCTGTTTATTTTAATCAATCAAAAAGAAAGAAGAAAAACAATTCATATTTGTTCATATTTGAGAATGTGCAAAGTTGTGGGGTTCTAGAAACTTCAGCACTGTTTATTAAATGACTTGGGTTTGTGTTTGTAAAAGTTTGAGCCTGCATATATTATTTTTATCCGATGCGTAGAGAAAAGCATTTATAAATGAATGACGAGTTTTGTTAAAAAAAAAAAAAAAAACGAGAAACAAAATCTCGGTATAAAAGCTAAGTTTAAAAAACCCCAACATGAAATAAGAGTTTAGCTGAATTTAATTAAAGCTACATTGGGACATGTTAGTTAATGGTGTATTTAACAATATAATTGTATGTTTAATGATTTAATTATGTATTTAATTATTTATACAGGTTAGTCAGCCTCGAGGACTCATTTACAATTGAGACCTGTTTTAAACAAAGAATACAGGTGAAGTACAGACAACAATAGACAATCATAAAATAATATAAAATGAAAAGTAAATGGAAGAAATGATATAAAAATCAAATAAAAATAGCTACATTATAAAGTGATGACTATAGACTTCTGCTGCTAATCCAAATTTTACTGATGTTAATACTAACATTGACAGAACTATAGTTAGCAAATTAGCATTAACACAGGGTAAATAATGCTAATATTGCTAATGCTAGTACTACCAATGTTAATGCTAATATTGCTAATGCTAGTTCTACCAATGTTAATGCTAATATTGCTAATGCTAGTTTTTACATTGACAGAACTATAGTTAGCAAATTAGCATTAACGCAGGGTAAATAATGCTAATATTGCTAATGCTAGTTTTACCAACGTTAATATTGCTAATGCTAGTTCTACCGATGTTAATGCTAATATTGCTAACACTATTTCTACTGTTAATACAATTACACATTGTACATCAACATCAACAATTCTATTGGAGCCAATTAGATATTGCTGCCAAAGTCAACTGACCTTTGAAAACTCGAAAACTGCTAAAACTACTGTAATTTCCAGTCTATAAGCCGCTACTTTTTTCACGGGCTTTAAACACTGCGGCTTAGACAACGCTGCAGTTAATTTATGGATTTTTTTTTTGTTGACAGGCTAACAAGCTTCATGCCACCAAAACATTTAGCCTCATTACACCCAGGCGCTCACATAGCTGCCCAATACACGTGTCTCTTGGGGGTGGGTTCTCGTGACTCAATGAGAGT
>JBBPBX010069331.1:6839-18891 GCA_038048925.1 Garcialebias charrua
TGTTGAGGGTGAAAAAAAACAATCAGGGGAAGTTAAATAAAGCACTAATTAATTTATCGATAACATAGAATTTAGATAGCTAAGAAGAACATTTAATCTTAAGAGTGAAAGAAAATTAAACAACAAATTATTCATATTATAGTTGTACATCCATTCAGGGTTGTAAATGAGTTACAAGCAGCATATATCTAATCAAACAAAGCCTTTGCCACAAGCACATTTCAACTCCAGTTAACCTCTACGTTAACTGTAGAAACAGATTTATGTCTGTTTAACAAAGCCCAAAGTAAGACGTAATTGTTTTCTTTAGGATAATGCATGCTTTTATTTACTCTAACAACTAATGAAGAATACAAATTCTGATTAAATTTGTGCTTAAATAACTTTTATGGACAGAATGTCTCGGTGCAGCCAGGGGGCAGAGGGAGTCTGGTTCAGTGGCCTCAGGATTCCATCTCTGCTCTTTGCAGATGATGTGGTCCTATTGGCTTCATCGTGCCGTGATCTTCAGCTCTCACTGGGGTGGTTTGCAGCCGAGTGTGAAGCGGCTGGGATGAGAATCAGCATCTCCAAATCTGAGGCCATGGTCCTCAGTCAGAAAAGGGTGGGTTGTTCTCTTCAGGTCAAGGGTGAGGTTCTGCCTCAAGTGGAGGAGTTCAAGCATCTCGGGGTTTTGCTCACGAGTGAGGGAAGAATTGAGCGTGACACTGACAGACAGATCAGTGCAGCATCTGAAGTATTGCAGACTCTGTACTGGTCCGTTGAAGAGGGAGCTGAGCTTTAAGTCAAAGCTCTCTGTTTGCTGATCGGTCTACATTCCTAACCTCACCTATGGTCACGAGCTCTGGGTAGTGACCTAAAGAATGAGATTGGGGATACAGGCAGTTGAAATGAGTTTTCTCTTCAGGGTAGCTGGACTCTCCCTTAGAGAGAGGGTGAGAAGTTTAGTTATCCGTGAGAAACTAAGAGTAGAACAGCTACTCCTCCACATTGAGAGGAGCCAGCTGAGGTGGTTCAGGCATCTGGTAAGGATGCCCCCTGGGCACCTCCCTAGGGAGGTGCTTCGGGCATGTCTGGCAAGGAGGAGACCCTGGGAAGACCCAGGACACATTGGAGAGACTGTGTCTCTTGGATGGCCTAGGAAAGTCTTGGAGTCCTCCCATACGAGCTAGAAGAGGTGGCTGTGGAAATAGATATCTGGACCTCCCTGCTCAAGATGTTGTCCCTGTGACCCGACTTTGGAATAAGTAATGGATGGATGAAATAACACATGATACTGTTTACACAGTTTGACACTGGAAGAAGACCAAAAACTAAAGATCACTTAAACATTCAAAAAACAGCATTCAGACTGCAATGATTTTTGCAGTTGATAAAATTCTGGGTGGCATAGTGGCACAGTTGGTAGAGTCGCTGTCTCTCAGTGAGAAGGTTGCTGATTCATATCCCGGCTGTGGGGCCTTTCTGGGTGGAGTTTGCATGCTCTCTCTGGGCATGGATTTTCTCCAGGTATTCCAGTTTCCTCCCATAGACCAAAAATGTACATGTTAGGCTGATCTGCAACTAAATTGTAGGTGTGCGTGAGAGAGTGAATGATTGTCCTGTTTTTCTCTGTGTCCCTGTGATGGACTTGCTATCTGCCCAGCATGTCACCTGGCTCTTGCACAGTTATAGCTGGACATGGGCACCAGTGAGCCCCCGTGATACGAAACGGAAACAGCAGGTAATGATAATGAATGGATAGATGGATATTAAAGGGGACCACACATGCAAAATTCACTTTTTAATGTTTTTTTTACTCAACTTTGGGTATGTACTTCATAAAAAAACAGTCCTAAGGCCAAAGAAATGCACCCAGTGGTTTATTTACTCTAAGTAGATTTATTTGTCTGTGATAAAAACGGTTCGTTTCTCACTTCCTGCGGTTTGTGACGTCACAAACCGCAGCCAATCTGCCACAACCCACCCCAACATGAGTCCAGCCCCTCACCTAGCAACCCCTGGTTAGGCTCAACCCACTTCTGTATTAAACACATGACTGTTGTTTTTCATGATTTCATCTCATCTTTTGTTTATATGTTCTTAATTTCATGTGTACAGCACTTTGTTGCAGCTGTGTTTTTTTAAATGGCTTTATAAATAAAGTATAATTGTTATTTTTATGTTTTAGTTCAATTTTTAGTGTATTTGCGATCGCTCCCAACGCGCAGCCGGCAAAAATTAAACGAGCGGACCCCCGGCGTAGGGACCGGCGGCAACGGGACCCTCTTCTGGCGCGATGGAGCGGAGCTTCAACTGTACAGCCTCGCTGCAGCCTCGCAGCAGCCTCGCAGCAGCGAGGACCTTCTCCTTACGGATTAATTTACGGGAGACACTTGGTGAACTTTGTGTGTGTCTTGACTGGAACAGCGATAACTCCCAAAATCTCCGCGTGCAACGAGCGGAGCTGGCGAACACCGGAAGAGGAACAAGCTAACATTAGCATCGGATTCGGGTGGTCTAATGCTAAAAGGAGCAGCAAATTGCGGCGCGCTCAGACGGGTTTCGGTAAGTTATCTTAAGCTAGCACTAACAGTAAGTCAAATGAGTAATAAAAAAAGAGCTAATTTTAAAACAACAACACATTACAGATACTGGCTGTTACAGAGGGCGTAAACAGATCGTTGAAGGGCGTGGACTTCAGAACTTGTATCAGAAACCGGTCGTTCAAAACGAAAGTTAAAAATGGCAGAATTAAAAAGGGTATAATTAATTATCTAAGAATTATTTTGTGTATTAAAATGAATTAATATTGTCAAGATAGCACACAGACATAACATAAAAATTTTAAAGACCTATATGTGGTCCCCTTTAAAATTCTGTTAATGTCTCTGTCTATATATTAGGGTTGTATAATAATATTGATATCGCAATATATATCGATTTTTTCTTTCCTAGAAAATAATTGATATTCATCCGCAAGTATCGTACCTCTGCATCCCTGGCACCAGTGTATCCTCAGAGAGAGTCTTCTCCACCGCTGGATATATCATCAGTGCGCAGAGAAGTGCACTTCTCCCAGAGCACGTCGATCAGATTCTATTTCTAAACAAAAATCTGAGGAGAATGTAGCTCACTTGGTCTGCAGAGTAGACTTTCTGTTTAGAGTTCACTTATTCACTTACGAGCTAAAACAGTAGCTAAAGCTTTCCAGTTTCTGCAATCGGCTTTTGACATCATCCAGTCAGATCTGTTCCGTCTCAAACTTGTCCTAAATGCTGATAAAACAAAAGGGATGTTTTTTTCAAGTAGGAAGTCGGTCCCAGCAGATCTTCCTCTGATTTTATCCTCAAACGGTGTCCCAATTGAGTTTGTTGATTCCTATAAATATTTGGGTATCCTGGTCGATTCACATCTCTCTTTTAAACTCCACGTGGAAAACCTAGTAAAGAAACTGAAAGTTAAACTGGGTTTCTTTTTCAGAAATAGATCATGTCTAACATTGAATGCTAGGAAACGCCTTGTATCTGTGACTTTCCTTCCCTCCATTGATTACGGTGACATTATCTACATGAATGCTCCTACAAGCACCCTGCAGATGTTGGATGTTGTCTATCATGGTGCACTAAGATTCATAACTGGCTGTGATTATCGTACCCACCACTGCACCCTGTATTCACTGGTTAACTGGACATCATTAACCTCACGCAGACTCTTCCACTGGTACATTTTCATCTTTAAATCACTTCTTGGTCTGCTGCCCTCATACATCTCCTCCTACATGTCTTGCGTGAGTGCAGCTACAGTGTGCGCTCTCAGGACATGATCACCTGCAGTGTTCCGTCAGTGAGGACTGAACTTGGAAAAAGGGCCTTCTCCTACTCCACTCCTGCTTCATGGAATGTCTTACAAAAAGACTTAAAGCTCTCGGCCTTGACCTCTCTAAATGGTTTTGAGAATCTGTTGGAATCCTGGCAAAAACCAATGCAGATATGTTCTTGTTTTTGATTTTATACATCTATCTTATAATGTTTTGCTAGTTTTTGATACTTTGTTTAAAAAAAATATCTGTACAGTATTTATCTCTTGTGTTTTTCTACTGTTTATTGTTTAAGGAAATTCTACCATTGCTGTTCATCATTCTTTAGTTTGTAGCAGGCCGCTGTAAATGAGTCCACGAGGCTCAATGAGATTTACCTGACAAAATAAAGGTTGAATGAATGAAATAGTCAGGGTCTATCTACAGGCCTTAAGGGTCTATCTACAGGCCTTAAAGCGTCTGTGACATGATTTTGTAACAATGCATAAAATTGCCCAACATAAATATCTTGTATCATTCAGCTATACCCCCCGATAGTCGCTAAATGTTTTGAGAAACTGGTCATGTCCCACATCAAGGCAACCGTCAACATCAACGAGGACCCTCATCAATACGCATACCGTGAGAACCGATCAACAGAGGACGCCATTTCTTCCGTGGTCCACACTGCTCTCACCCACCTGGATCAGAAGGACTCATACGTGCGTCTGCTCTTTGTGGACTTCACATCTGCCTTCAACACCATGATCCCCCAAACTCTGATAGACAAACTATCTACACTTGGACTAAGCCCCTCTATTTGTAACTGGGTACTAGACTTCTTAACAGACAGACCACAGTCCGTGAAGATCCACAACTTCTCCTCCTCCACCATAACCCTCAGCACTGGCTCTCCTCAGGGATGTGTGCTGAGCCCCCTTCTGTTCACTCTGCTCACATATGATTGTACAGCCACACTTCCAGGCTGTCATATTGTTAAGTTTGCAGATGATACAGCGGTGGTGGGATGCATCACAAACAATGATGAGTCCAGCTACAGACAGGAGGTGGAACACCTGGAGAGCTGGTGCAAAGAGAATAATCTTCACATGAATGTGAAGAAGACAAAGGAGATGATTGTGGACTTCAGAAGGAACAAACACACCCATGCCCCACTGAAAATAGGTGGGTCTGCAGTGGAAGTGGTCTCCAGCTACAAATACTTGGGTGTACACATGAATGATAACCTCAGCTGGAGCAACAACACCACCAGCCTGATCAAGAAAGGTCATCAGAGACTCTACTTCCTCAGACGGCTGAGACGTGCTGGTCTGAGCAGCCCAGTTCTCACCTCGTTCTACAGGTGTGCAGTGGAGAGCGTCCTGTGCTCCAGCATCAACGTGTGGCATGGAGGCTGCACAGTTGAAGAGAGGAAAGCTCTACAGAGAGTGGTGAAGGCTGCACAGAAGTCTGTTGGAGTCAGTCTCCCCACCATCACAGACATTTACACCTCCAGATGCAGGAAAAGAGCCACCTGCATCATGAAAGACCTCACTCATCCAGCACACTCACTCTTTGCCCCACTCCCCTCAGGACGGAGGTTGAGGAGCATCAAGTGTAGAACCACTAGACTGAGGAACAGCTTCTACCCTGAGGCTGTTAGACTCATGAATAAATAAAATAATAAAATAAACACTGCAAAATATCACATCATGCTGATGCTGATCTGTTTTCTTGTTGCTGTGTTCATCTGTGTTCATCTGTGACCATCTGCTCATACAAACTCATGTTCGTGCTGCTGTTTATTCCCACTATATTAGGCTTAGTGTATTACTAGTTGATGTTTTTCTTAGTTAATTCTAGATGTTATTACTGTTTTTCTCTTGCATTTGTTGTTGGATGTAACTGGGACCCCGTGTACATAATCTCGTTTTCATCACATGTACCACATGCGGTGCAAATGACAATAAAGACTCTCTGACTCTCTCTCTCTATGTTTGATTTTGCAAACAAAATGATAAATCAATTTAATTTTGATTTAAAAGTGATTTTAAACTTTGCGCCGTGTTTATTCACGGGAAATCCGATTACATGCAAATGCAACATCTGTGACGTAGTATCGGGCAGAGGCAGTCTGCGTCTGTCTGCAGATCCCCTGCAGATTGCTTTTTTTTTACTTGAAAAATGCCGTTACGTTGTGTCGCTTTTGGGTGTTCTAATATCATCAGTGAACAAGTGAGCCTTTTCACTTTCCCAAAAGATGAAATACTTTGTCAAGAATGGAATAAATAAAGCTGCCCCCCCCTCGGAGCTCCCTTGCTTCCTGAAAAGGTAAGACTCACTTAAATAAATACGAGTGCAGACCTAAATTAGAACCTGCTGTTTCTTGTTCATCTAACTTTCTGCTTCGCAAACTGAAGACAAATAACTCAAATCTTCACTTAGATTGCTAAAGTCGTCGGGTTTTAAATTGTCCGACATTAATATGTAAAAGCATACCAGAGACCTCTGCCCGATACTACCTCACAGATGTTGCATTTGCGTGTAATCGGATTTCCCATGAATAAACACGGCGCAAAGTTTAAAATCACTTTTAAATCAAAATTAAATGGATTTATCATTTTGTTTGCAAAATCGAACATAGCTGAATGATACAAGATATTTATGTTTGGCAATTTTATGCATTGTTACAAAATCATGTCACAGACGCTTTAAGCTGCTCTGCTAAGATGGGTGCATTTGAAGTTAAATGTTCTTCATTACTTGGATTATAGACTGTTTTGGAGAAGTCATATTACGGTTTACTTACCAAGCACTTAGAGTGATTTCTTCAGATGTTAAAGACCGTGTAAAGTGAAATTAAATGTGTGTTTTTAGTTTGTCACATGGCATAAATATGTGTTATTAATCACCCATATAAATCTGACTGATTAAAAACATTGTTTACCTTATAAAATTAAGTCTCAAAAATCATGAAAAAACATGATTTTGCCTTGCCCTGGAACGCTGGGGGCGTGTCAGTGCGTGGGCGTGGTTTCAGCGCAGCTGCGCTCGTGTCCTGCTCGTGTCCCACAGTGGAGAGGCAGACAGCAGAGCCAGTAAACCTGCTCTGTTTTTATCTGAATTCTGTAACAGCAGTTACTTTTTCCAAGAGTTACGCTGTTTTTGTAAATAGTTTTCTTGTGTGTTTTTAATCTGGAATGAAAAAAAAAAAAAGAGTTGTACCATGCGGGAATTGAACCCGTGGAGTTTGGGACGGAAGGCAAGCGCTTTATCCATTGACCTATCCAGGCACTACAGATACTCGGTATAAAACCACGTGGTATAAAAACATGTTATTATTTGTACGGGTGCCCTGACTATTGCGACATCCAGGGAAGATGCACGAACGAGGCATAATTGATTAGCTAGCTGTGATGTGCTTGGGCAGAACTCCTCAGTGGAGGCAAGGAAACTGATTGAGGACAGGTGTGTTCAATCACTTGAGGAGCAGCACACTAGATAAAGGTTGCTCAAACAAATTGGAGCGAGAGTCCTTTGTGCTTTGGTTGTGGCAGCACCCTTTTGGAGGGAGGGTGTCGTTCGCAGTCATTTAGGGCTGCCGGCGATGAAGACAGCAAGATAGGTGGTTAGTTGTTCCTGTGTCAGGAGGGGAGGCTGGGTGCCTCCTTTAGACAGCTAGGCCGGGCTTTAGTAGGGTGCAGCCACCTCCTTGGACTCCTGCTTCTGTTCCTGAGAGCTGCTGTCCAGTCACCAACTTGGACTCCTGCTTCTGTTCCTGAGAGCTGCTGTCCAGTCACCAACTTGGACTCCTGCTTCTGTTCCTGAGAGCTGCTGTCCTGCCACCTGCTCTGATCCAGGAGGTCGATCGTCGTCCAGCTAAGTCAATCCCTGGGGTGTTGGACGACCTGACAAGCTTAGACCCTGGGGAGGGGTCTCGTCGCTGAGTGAGCTAAGTGGACAAAGCTGACTCATCTAACCTTTAGTATAGGCCTTCATTTTTAGCTTGGGGTGGGGATATTTTTAGGAGTAGCTTAATAAATAAAGACTATTTGTATAATCTTCTGGTGTGTGGTGATTGTTTGATGGTTCTGACATTTTAGGCAAGATCCTCTGCCTGTGTGACCCACAAATTTATTACACTGGTGTCAGAAGTGGGATTACACAATTTTAGAATGTCGGAACCTGAAAATAATTCACCTTCTCCATCAGAGCCAAGCACTAGTCAGTCTTTAGCAGTAACACCTAGACCTGTTTTCATGCCAGAAAGTTTTTCAGGAGCAGGGCGTGAATGGTCAGATTGGGCTGAGCAATTTGAGATGGCAGCAGATGTTAATAATTGGGATAATTCACTCAGATTAAAGTTCATGAGCCTTCTATTTTGTGGTAGAGCTCGTGAAGTCTACAGTGGGTTGTCTGAAACAGCTAAAGCAAATTACACCCTGTTAAAAGCAGAGATGGGTAGATGTTTAAATCCATGTGATAGTGATGACTGGAATAGAGCTAATTTTTCTGCTAGAAGGAGATTGCATAATGAGAGTGTTAGAGAGTTTGGGCTCTCCCTTCGGCGGTTGGTAGTTAAAGCCTATTCTTCAGCAGATTCCAACACCCAAGATTTATTGGCTAAAGATCATTTCATTGCACATGTGGGAACTGGGGATTTGCGTGTTAGTTTACGCAGTGCTAAGCCCATTTCATTAGATGCTGCCATTGATCTAGCCGCAGAACTGGAACTGATTAAAAGCTTGGAAAATACCTCGTTGTCTGATGCTAAAGTACGAGGTGTAGCTGAGAAGAGTAGTGAAGATTGTATGGGTTCCCTACTTGGGATTGTAGAAGGATTGAGGCAAGAAGTGAAATCTCTTCAGAATACAGTCCAGACCTTAATAACTCCAGCCGTAAATAGTTATCCTGGGAAAGTGAATATTCCTGCAGTAAAACGCAATGACCAAAATGTTGGTTGCTGGGAGTGTGGCTGTGATCGTCACATTCGTCGTAACTGTCCATACATTCAGGGAAACTAGAAGGGGCGCGCATAGAAGGCCCAATGCCCGCCCCTTCTTCTGAGTCTACTGCGGCCTCTGACTGTTCAAGGGGAGGTTCTGGTTATCTAAAAGCAAAAATAGGTGGGTTTGACTGTTGTGTGTTGATAGATACTGGAGCTTCCCGCTCTGTTATCCCAAAATGTTTGTGGCTCTCATTTACTAAGGGAGGAGGGGATCTGACTCCTTATGGGGGTAATGCTACAGCTGCTAATGGTGGGGAAATGCATATTGTGGGGTGCTGGCAGACTGTGTGTCAGTTGGATTCCCTTGCTCTTGTTGTAGAGTTTTTGGTGTCTGATGTTCGTTCAGAAGATGTATTGCTTGGCTATGACTTTCTCTCAAAATATGGTGCTGTGCTTGATTTGGGTAAACAAACTTGTCAAATTTTGGGCAAATCATTTTCCCTTGTTGATTCTAGTTTGTTATTAGATCCACAAACTGTAGTGGTTTCCGCAGATACCACTGTGCCCCCACGAAGCGAGGCTATTATTTGGGGACAAGTGCAGAGCAGGTGGGATGATGTGGAAGGAATGTTGGAACCATCAACTTCTCTTTCTAAACATTGTGATCTCCTTGTTGCTAGAGTGGTTTGTAGAGTTGATCAAGGCAAGTTGCCAGTGCGAGTGATTAATGTCACCAATGACCCTTTAATACTAAAAAGTGGTATGAGGGTTGGTACGCTTTTTGCTGATATTGCTGTGGAAGATGAGGTAAAAGAAGTTGGAGAAAACTGTGAACAAATGACCTTTCAGCCTTGGACAGTAGATGCATTGATGGATCAGTTTGGACTGAAGGAGCGAGGTTTTTCTCGGGAGGAAGTGGGGGCAGTTAGACAGCTGCTTCACCAAAACCTTTCCTTGTTCAGTAATGGGGATATGGATTTAGGTAGAACTTGTTTGTTGGCTCACAAGATAGATACAGGAAGTGCACCACCTATTAAAATGCACCCCCGGAGGGTTCCCCTTCATTTACAGCAGGAGGTGTCTGCCAATTTAAAACAAATGCTGGCTAATGACATAATTAGACCTTCCTGTAGTCCATGGGCAGCTCCAGTGGTTCTTGTGAGGAAAAAGGGGGGTGGGTACAGATTCTGTGTAGATTACAGAAAACTTAACGATGTCACAAGAAAAGATGCATACCCGCTCCCAAGGATTGATGATGCATTGGATAGTCTGGTGCATGCTCGCTGGTTTTCCACATTAGATCTTGCCAGTGGTTATTGGCAAGTAGAAGTTGATCCCAAAGACCGCCATAAGACAGCCTTTACCACTCGCCAGGGACTTTTTGAGTTCAATGTCTTAAGTTTTGGTTTGTGTAATGCTCCCAGCACATTTCAGCGTTTAATGGATCTTATTCTCGCTGACTTGCAATGGACTGTTTGTTTGGTATACTTGGACGATATTATTGTATTTGGCCGTACTTTTCAGGAACATTTGACCCGTCTTGATAAAGTGTTAGACAAACTAAGACAGGCCAACTTGAAAGTTAAACCATCAAAGTGTAATCTGTTTTCCACAAAAGTCCATTATCTGGGTCATGTGATTTCTGGTGAAGGAGTTATGCCAGACCCTGCCAAAGTTGAGTCAGTGGGAGGGTGGCCAGTACCAACAAATCGGACAGAAGTTCAGAGTTTTTTGGGTTTGGCATCTTATTATCGACGTTTTATACGTGGGTTCGCAGATATTGCCCGTCCCTTGCATCAACTGGTGGAAAAGGGGAAGCAGTTTCGGTGGACCCAAGACTGTCAAAATGCTTTTGATAAACTTAAAGTTAGTTTGATAACAGCTCCGGTTTTGATGTATCCGAATCCACAAAAACAGTTTATTTTGGACACTGATGCAAGCGACATGGGTATTGGGGCTGTATTATCTCAGGAAGTGGAGGGACATGAGAGAGTTGTTGCGTATGCCAGCAGAGCTCTTACAAAACAGGAACGCAAATATGCCACCACTAAGAAAGAACTTTTAAGTATGGTCACTTTCACAAGACACTTTAAGCACTATCTGTTGGGAAAGGAGTTTGTTTTGAGAACTGATCATAACTCTCTCCGATGGTTGCATAATTTTCAGGGCTTGGAAGGACAGCTGGCTAGATGGGTTGAACAGCTTGCTAATTTTCAGTACAAGATTGTCCATCGCCCTGGTAAATTGCATGCTAATGCAGATGCACTGTCTAGATTACCTGGTGCTTTTGAAAACAAACAGCCCCTTGCTGATCGTGTTATGCAAGGTGAGACCCGCAGAATGGAGCCAGTCTGTTCTGTGCGGCCAGAACCCTTAGTGCAAACTAGTCAGACTTCAGAGATGGATGAGCTTTCACGGGCTCAAATGGATGATGCAGAGTTGCGACACATAATTGAGTGTAAAACATTGTCTAGTGTTTGTTCGATACCTGAGGACCCTGAGCTGCAGAGATTTGCTCCTGTATGGGATCAGCTTGAAGTACAAGGGTCTAGGCTTGTGCGTATGGCTCCAGCACACTCTGATGCTGCTTCACAGGTACAAGTTGTGTTGCCTCAATCCATGGTATCTGAAGTTTTAAGACAACTGCATAATGTCCCTACTGGAGGTCATTTAGGAGTGCAGAAATAAGATGTTAGGACTTGGGTCAGGGAATGCGTTGACTGTGGGTCCCGTAAAAACCAAGGAGAGCGTCCATGTGCACCCTTGCAGCCCTCTGTTGTATCTCGGCCTTTTGAACGCGTTGCTGTTGACATTTTGGGACCTCTCCCTGAGACTGAGAGGAAGAACAAGTACATTTTGGTTGTGGGGGACTATTTTTCCAAATGGACTGAAGCCTTTCCTCTTCCTAATCAGGAAGCAAAAACTATTGCTAAGGTTTTGACAGAAGAGTGGGTGTGTCGTTTTGGGGCTCCTCGCAGCCTTCATTCAGACCAGGGCCGAAACTTTGAATCAACTTTATTTAAAGAATTATGTAGACTTCTGCATATTCACAAGTCTCGTACATCTCCATACCACCCTCAGTCTGATGGACTGGTTGAAAGGTTTAATCGAACACTTTTGTCTATGCTCTCCCTTTTTGTTGAGGACAATCAACTAAATTGGGATAAACTTCTACCTTATGTAATGTTGGCCTATCGTAGTAGTGTTCATGCCAGCACCTCTGTTACACCCTACAAAGTGTTGTTTGGGCAGGAAATTGTGTTGCCAGTTGACATTATGTTAAATGTGAACAACAGAGAATTGTTTTCTTCTGTGGATGAGTATGT
>JBBPBX010069332.1:0-15614 GCA_038048925.1 Garcialebias charrua
TCTACTCCCCCTTGGGTTTCTTTTTCCTTATCTGAAAAAGGGCTGCGCCTCTCGAGGCCAGCGGCCTCAGTCACCTCGTTTCCCCATGTCTGTTTGTTTATGTTTCTCTTGGACGGGCTGTACTCAAATGTAATTTTGTTGCATTTCGGTGCAATGACAGTATTTGATTCCACCAGCAGTCATTTGCCGAATTGTCCCTGGGCAAGACACTGAACCCCCCATTGCCTCCGATGTGCATCCCATCAGTGTATGAATGTGATAAAGCACTGATTATTCTTTGTATAGAGTGATGGGTAAATGAGGGTACAGATTGTGTTGAAAAGTGATTTGAGTATCTTGATGAGATAGAAAAGCACTACATGAGTATAGCCCATTCATCATTTACCATTTATATCTGGCTTAGTAGAAGTGAATAAATAAATAAATCAGAAAATAATGTTTCCATAGGGCAGCACGGTGGCACAACTGGTAGAGCTGCTGCCTCTCAGCGAGCAGGTCCCCGGTTCATATCTCGGTCTCGGGCCTTTCTGGGTGTAGTTTGCATGTTCTCTCTGTGCATGCGTGGGTTTTCTCCGGGTACTTCAGTTTCCTCACAGACCAAAAACATGTATGTTAGGCTGATTGGTAACTCTAAATTGTCTCTAGGTGAGAGTGAGAGAGTGGATGGTTGTTTGTCTCGTTTGTCTCCATGTGGCCCTGTGATGGACTGGAGACCTGTCCAGGGTGTACCCTGCCCCTCGCACAGTGATTGCTAGACATGGACACCGGCGAACCCCGTTACCCAAAAATGGAAGAAGTGGGTAAAAGATAATGGATGGATGGAATAGCAATCACCTGGTGGGATTTGAGCCAGGTGAGACAGGAGCTGAGAACAAGGAGAGAAAACATTGGGGATGCAGGAAACTAAACGAACAATATACAGATTCCCAAATGGACAGAGTAAAAATTTTTTTTTAAAGAAAATAATAATAAAAAAACTGGAACAGTTAAAGGAAAGAAAAAACATGTGTGAACACTGAGAGATATGCTGGTGAAGATTCTCAGTCGTCCAGGACATGATAAAATCAAAAAAGGTGTTCAATACAAGAATTGTATTGTTCTTGTATTGAACGCCTTTTTTTTTTTCGAACACTGAGAGACATGAGAGTTTGACCAACACAAGGCTTTGGGCTACTGGATCTGAAGGTCCGTTGGGCTGGAGGCTCTTCACAAAACTCTGGACAAGAAAAAAAAAAAAGATTAAATGTGGACTAAGGAAGGAAAATACCTTTTATTTTCTGTAAAATAACTATTTTGTTGATTTTATAAAAAAAACTGAAATGTTTTTTATTCATTTATTTTTTACAAAAGCCCCTTAAATAGTTAAAAATTTCTAAAAGTCATTTGAATTTGTTATCTTTGTTTTAGGCAGAGAAGTCTATAAAATACCTGTACTTAGTTGTTTTGTGAAAAAAAAATACAATAATAATTCTAAGCAGTTAAGGGCTATAGACATAAACTTAATTGGACTTCCAGGATTTAATTGTTTTTAACTCTTTGTGCTCAAATCTTCAAAATGGTCAGACTCAGCTTATTCAACCTAATTATCATATTAGACATTATGAGCAGCTCAGGCTCATAGGAAATCTGTCTTTAGATAAATCAAGTCTGTACAGTCACACAACATGCACTCTTTAACCCTGAGCCTTTGTTCTGCCCTCATTCTCGTCTTCCTTCATGCTTCCAGGGCTTCAGGAGAACAGACCCAGCAAGGCGACTGGCAGCTGGAAGGTTCGAGCTCGATGGCAGCTGCTCTACACACTGGTCAACAACCCCTCCCTGCTGGGCTCCCGCAAGCACTTCCAGACACTGCAGACCTCTGACAGTGTCCTGAATGGCACACCACGCCACAGATCGAAAAAAGGCTGCAACGAGGGTGAACAACCAGAAGCAGAACAGATCCAGTCCTCCGAGACCCCCTCACATCCAGATCAAACTGAATGAAAGCCCGAGGTTATGCAACAAAACAGGCAGTTCATCTGTTTCAGAATAAATTGGGACTACACTGAGCAGAAAGAGCCATGTTTGTTTAATTTAATGGAAATGAATGAAAACCCACCTACAACTCAGTGCTGGTTAACCATTATCTAGTTATTAGGTAATGACTTGTTATTGGTCAATAAAAAAATGAGCAAGTGACAAATCAGGAATAACTACTGTACCGCACTTTCAGGAGGAATTATTAATAATTACTTATCAGCAAATAATAGCTTACAATTACCATATTTTCCGGACTATAGGTCGCACCGTAATATAGCTAGCTTTTTCCAATTATTGCCAAAAAATTGGAAAAATTCATATACGGATCACACCTTAATATAGATCGCACCTACGTCATCGCCGACGTAACACGTCATCCACCGCTGACGTGACGCGTCACCGCTGAGACAACCCGGAAATGTGGACCGAGTGTTTAGCTCTGCTGTAAATGTCTGCCACAGGAGCGCACAGCAAGGCTTTAAGAAGATTAACACGGTAAAAACAATTATTTGTTTGCTAAAAATTAAGCTGACATTATAGCACAAGGGTTCCTGAGCTTAACCGTTCCTTAATAAATTCACAAAATTGTCAAATCTGCTGGATTTAAATTGTTTCGCTTTGACGTCTTCCAAACAGTCACGTGCACTGCGAAAATAAATTATAAATAAATCGAATTTTATCTCAAGTGTTTTATACAGGTCAACAGTTTGTAAATGAAACCCAAATAATTAGATTCTGTGAGCTGAAAAAAAAAATCCGCTGAGTGGTTTATGAGCTATTTGCTCAAATATACACGGAAATAAAACGATGCCAACGCGACACGTTTGTGCCCATAAAACATCGAATTTATCTCAAATGTCTCATACAGGTCAACAGTTTGTAAATGAAATCTAAATAATTACATTCTGTAAGCTGGAAAAAAAATCAGCCGAGTGGTTTATGAGCTATTTATCTAAATAGTATCCGTTTACGGTAGCTAACCATAACAACAATGCTAAAAAGATCAATTTTTTTAAAATCTCAAGCATCTCATAAAGCTAGTCACTTGTAAATGTCCATACAGTGATTACATTCTGTAAGTTTGATAAAAATCTGTCCTGTGGTTCTTGACTTATCTTGCTAACAAACAGCTAACAAACACAGAGCTAACAGTAGTTACCTCCAGAGCAGGAGGTCAGGCAGCGACAGAGTCAGTCCGAGCAGAGGAGGCTTTTTTCGGACACATGAGCTGGAAACGGTCGGTGGACTCTCTGGAAGTGTCACCTAGCGGATAAAAGTGGTACTGCACCATTTTTTGCCTAAATGAAAAACGATCATATCTGAGACAAAAATTGGTCTAAAAATATGGGGAAAAATCCATAAACAGGTCTCACCTCTCTATAGGTCACAGGGCATGCAAATTAGGCAAAAAACCGCAACCTATAGTCCGGAAAATACGGTAGGTTGTTTTTGATAGGTTCCATGTTCAATTAGCAATACAGTAAATGATTCACAATAAAAAACGACTATAGTCATAACCTCCTGATCTCATTGTGTCAAGTAGGTTTATTAGCATCTGCTTCCATTTCAGTAATTGATCTTCAACCATTTACCAAAATAAAATCAGAAGTTGATCACAAATGTTAACTGATATTATTCAGTTTTCTTTATTGATCATTATGCAGTGATGTTGTTACCTGTAGTGAGTTTAGTGTTTGACTGTAACCAGTTCATTGTCTTGTTGTTGGTCAGTAAAACACTCATTTGAAATAAAGTAAAGCTGTGACTCATGCAGCTGGTTGAGTTTAAAGCTTTTGAAAAGGAGCTGATTTAGGTTTGATGTCTGCTTTTTCCACCTGTCTGTAACTATACATGTACAGGATTTTTGTCCCTCGTCGTGGAGCAAAGAGGGGGAATTGGAAATATTTTCCTCCGTCCGCCTGTAGTTCATCCATGCATGTTTAGAGAATAATAACTTGAGTTAAAGTTCAAGGTTTTTTAATGTCATTCCCATCACATGTAGCACATGAGGTGGAATTAAATTGTGTACCCAAGGTCCCAGTTACATCCAAAATAGCAAAAATAAAAAGTATAGAAGGATCTCAGATACATGCTAAACAATAATAATATTATATATTATAAGAGTTATTATTAAATAAGAGAGGTATCAACTTTCATTTTGGCAGGTGGCTGCGTCTAAGAGTAATAAAGGTTACCTTCAAAAATTGTGTTGCCACATCAATATCCAAGATGGCTGCCATCATATACCGGTACATGTAAAGAGATCATCCCAATCATTTGATGAAACTATGCTTTCTAATTTTTATTTTGCTAAATGTATTGTTTCTTCAAAATTTTGAGGGCCCGTTGGGGTAACTGAAGATTAATTAATGGTGGGCAAGGCCACCATTGGTCACCCCCTGCCTCCACCTGGCCGTGGATCAAATTGCTCCTTTCACTCACCAGGATCCATCACATTGCATTGCCTTAGACAAGTTTGTTAAGTTTCAGTTAAAAACATTTTTTAGTTTGAAGTGGTGGTGCATGACTTATTAGCAGTCAGTATCTAACCTGCAGTGGACAGCAGTCAGAGCGATCTCAGTTTGAAGAACAGGACAGGAACTTGTAGACAGCTAAACAACTTAGACCAAAAAGATCTTCATCACCTTTTGATTTATTTTTCTTTTTTCATTATTTTTGAGTCAATTTGTAAAGAAACCATTGATAAAGCAGAAAAAATAACATTGAAAAAATCATGCTTTTCCACTATAACACACACTTGTGTGCTATAGTATTGCTATATACAGTAGTCCCTCACAGTTCGTTTATCATGGACTCGCTGTATCACTTCTTCTTCTTCTTCTCCTTTTGGGTTTTCTCTCTTCAGGGTCTCCACATCAAGTCATCCTCCTCCACCTCACTTTGTCCTCTGCATCCTCTGTCCTCACTCCAACTACCTCCATGTCCTCTCTAACTGCATCCATATATCTCCTCCTCTCCCGCTGTATCGCGGTTTTTCAAAATAAGATTGGACATGACACACAACTGGCTGATTGATGGATGAGCCTCACGATCAGTGTGGGATTTTTTATTTAAAATGAGTTATTTCCAATTACTTATAACCTGCTGCAACTGTGTGCAGCTCACAACTGCAGGAGAAGCTCCCTCCTACAACATGTCAGATCTCCGCTCCGCAGCAGAGATGTGGGCGTGGCCAAGAGCAATGGCAGGTGGCAGACAGCAGCGGTGACAGAGAGCAGAGATCATGACAGGCTGTGCTCTTTTTAGAGCATTTAGAGTTTAAAAAATAGTTAGGGACATTGCAAGAGTGTGGGGTTTAAAACGCCTTTATACAAACCTGTATATAAATACTAAAATAAACTACTTACTACTACCGTAAATACTAAAATAAACTACTACAAAGTACTTACTACTTCTTGTGTACATGTACATAATTTTGTTCCAGCTCATGTACCACATGGTCCCAAGCCCCCGTGATAAGTGAGGGACTACTGTATTGTAAAATTGCTCTTTTGTTCTGAATCTGGTGCAGCCAGACAGTCAAACTGTTACCAAACTAAATATTCTGACAGATGTGAAATCACAGTTGGCTGTTCACGGCAGCATGGCCTCCATTGTTCGCTCGTCTGCATAGAGTTTTGTGTGATTCTGTATTGTTAATGTGAACAAAGTGGCTCACAGTGATGATCAATATCAGTATCAGAGCTGGAGTTAGGGATCAATGAGGCTTTGTAGTTTATTTTGGCCTCAGATTCAAAACAGACTGATTCATGAGGTCTTAATGTTTTGATGCTTTGAAAAATCACACTTTAATCACTGAAAACTGATGTAAACAAGCGTAGTCCTATAAACTCATATACTATTGATCCTATATTTATATTTCTGCAGAGCTAAAATGAAGTTACTGAAGAATAGTTTCACAACTGTTGTTAAGAGATGGATGCAATCCTTGTTCTGTCTGATAGTAGTTTTTAAAACAAGAAACTGAAAACAATTTGGACTGCAAATTATTAAAATGTCATTTTCTTTTAATAATCTAATTTAATTATGTTTAATGCTTTTGGATACAGAGCTTGGTTTTAAAATTTTACAGCTTGCATTGAATCATTTTTGCATATTGGAGAAATTTCTTCTTCTTTTTTTTTCTCACAAACTTCACCTCATGGACTGACTTCTTGTTCTCTTTTTTAGTCTGATGTCAAATTTTGAACTTAGAATACATTCTGGTGAATTTACTATCAAATTGTTAAATCATTTTTTTTTCAAGCAAATACCACAATTGTATGATTTACTACTTTAATGTTTCTATTAGACATCCCATGTGATGTTTGGAATTTTTAACAAATTAAATAAATATTGTTGCTTTAAAAACCACAAGATAATTTATTCAATATATTGCATTTTCTATCTTCATACAAGTTAATGTCTATTTGAGATGAGTCTGTGATTTACATTAAAATGAATGTGACATATTTAAAGAAGACAGAAATAAAAGCACATTTTTGGTGAGTTTAAACTTTATTGAGGCACATTATTAAAGAGTTCGACTAAAACTAATTCAGGGTTAAAACCAGACAGGAAGCACTGCCTCTAATTAATTTGAGCGAAGAATACTGAGACACACAACATACTGCAGCTCATAGACAGGAGGCAGGGTCTCCATCACAGCAGAGGAGGGAATATAAGGTGATTTAACCACATCTGTTTACACTCTACTCTGAAGACCACAGTTATGTTCACAGGAAAAGTTCACATTTAGACAAACAGCTGCTTTTTGTCACACTGAAACAGCTAAAACACTGAACTTTTGTAACATGTAAGCTTCTGTGCTTTTATTGAACTTCTGAGGCTCGCTCATTTTAAATACTTATTTCACTACATGTACAGGGGCATCTAAAAATATTAGAATATTGTGAAGAAAGTTCAGTTTCTTTTAGTGAATCATTCCAGAAAGTGAAACTCATATTTTACATAAATTCACACAGAGTGAAATACCGTATTTAAATATTTTATTTCTTGTAATTTTGATGATTATGGCTTACAAATAATGAAAAGCCAAAACTCAGTCTCTCAGAAAATCAAAATATTCCACAGCCAGCTTCTGGTGTCTTTGTCAGTGTGGACAGCAGCCGAGTCCTGCTGGAAAATGAAACCAGCATCTCCATAAAGCTCGTCAGCACAAGGAAGCATGAAGTCTCTAAAAATGTCCTGGTAGATGCTGCGTGGATGGTGGACTTCAGAAAACACACTGGACCAGCACCAGCAGAGGACATGTACCAAAACCATCAAGGACTGTGGAAACTTCCCTATGGACTTCCAACAACATGGATTATGGGTCTTTCCACTCTTCCTTCAGACTCCGGGACCTTGATTTATAAATGACTTGAAAATTTACTTTCATATAAAAAGAGGACATTGGACCACTGAGAGACAGTCCAGTTCTTTGCCTCCTCAGCAGGTAAGACACTTCTGATGTTGTCTCTGGTTCAGGAGTGTTAGGACTTGAGGAATGAGACATTTGTAGCTCATGTCCAGGAGTTAATGGACTGATTAGGGTGACACAGAAGTTTACAATATTGACTCTCTCCACAATACACGTATTCAAAATTTCTGAGATGAACCTGTAGCTGAGATGTATGGAAGCATAGAGCTGTCACAAGAAGTAAAATTATTTTTGAGCTGTATCTCGTTATAACGAGATTTATTTATTATTTATTCTGTATGTTAACGACTTGGTTAAAGTGTCAGGACTCCTCAAATGTATCCTTTTCGCTGATGACACAATCTTTTTTTGTTTTGGACACGATATGAAACATATTTTTGAGTTCATGAAGATAGAATTAGTAAAATACAAAATTGGTTTCAACTAAATAAATTATCATTTAATTTAGATAAAACTAAATACATGATTTTTAGTAAAAAAAACTGTTGATATTCCTTTAACGATTGATGGTGTTGAGATTTGTCGTGTAAGTGAAGTGAAATTTCTGGGTGTCATCAATGACGACAAACTGACGTGGAAACATCACATAAATTCAGTAAAAACAAAGATAGCTAGATCTATTGCTGTTCTGTACAAAGTCAGGAACCTGTTAAATGATAAAGCTCTGTACTTGTTGTACAACACAATTATTGTTCCGCATATAATTTTTTGTATTGATATCTGGGGTAAAGCATGTAAAACATTTACGGAATCTGTTTTTTTGTTACAGAAAAGAGCTGTAAGAATAATTACCAGAAAAAATCATTGTCACCCATCAAGCACATTATTTCATCATTTGAAGTTATTGAAGTTCCATGACTTGGTGGATTATAATATCGTGTCAGTCTTGTATAGAGCTCATAAAATGAACTAACATTGAACATCCAAATACTTTTTGTTAAATGTCAAAGCTGTTATAATCTAAAGGGAACAGATATTTTTGTTAAACCTAAATATAGAACCAGTTCGAGGGGTCGGTCAACCTCAATTCAGGGAATTGGTTTGTGGAACGATTTAGATACTGTAATTAAAAATGCAAAATCATTGTCTACATTCAAGAATATGATCAAAACCAATTTATTACAAAAATATTTATGAAATACTGTAGTATTTCACGTGTTATTTTGTAGTTCGATAATTACATGAGTTGTTCTTTTTTATTTTGTTACTTGTTGATGATTTTTTTGTTTAGTTGACTACTGTACTATATTTGAAAAAGGTGGCAGATAGATATAATAAGATTTTCTCTTCATTCTGCTACCCTTCATTATTGTATATTTACATGTGTGATTGTTTTGTGTTGTATTTTAAAATTAATAAACATGAACAAACATAAACAAATTTGTAACGTGTTCTAACTGAATGCATGAACATTGTTTTGTCGGCTCAGGGTGGTCATTTTCGTGGACTGACGATGGGATTCCCTCCTCTCCCTCAGCGTTCTTCAGCCAGACGCTCCTTTGGACGCTCCAAACATGTCAGCATGGCTCGCTCGCTGGACGACCTGGAGGTGAGGAACACTCACGCGTTCTCTTCGTTAAGTGTCGTTATCGAGCTCGGGATCTCTTTGAACGTCGTGCAATTGGTCCCATTCAAAAGATGTGCATCCCTGACGATAGCAGCCCACCCACAGCTCACATCCTCACATGACATAACGAGCGCTCGGCCTAAATCGCCATGGCAACACCAACACTCGTTAACAGAGTTGTCTTGTAGAAACGGAGCAGGGCCAGATTTCTTCACAGAGGAGCATGTGAATGGGTAGACGCTGAACCGAATCTTAATTTCAGATCAATCTCAAAACTTCCCTTTTTTTCTAAAATCTTGGAGAAAATTATTTTTATTCAATTACGGTATACGAGTTTATGAATGAAAATTGAATTTTTGAGATTTTTCAGTCTCGTTTTAAACAACTAGACAGCATCAGAACAGCTTTAGTAAGGGTTTGTAATGACATTCTGTTAGTAAATGACTGTGGTCAGTTTGTGGTACTTGTACTCCTGGACCTTATTGCTGCTTTTGAGACCGTTGACCACAGTATCCTCTTATTGTGATTAGTCCGGTGACAGGAGTGTCTGTGTTAATGTTGGTAATAGTTTATCTGCTTCAGTGCATCTTTCCTGCGGGGTCCCGCAGAGCTCTATTCTTGGACCCCTTCTGTTTTCACTGTATCTGCTCCCTTTGTGTCTATCCTGAGGAAACATGGTCTTTCTGTTCACTGCTATGCTGATGATTGTCAGATTTATCTGCTCTTAGAACCAAATGGTTCTTTCTCCATTCACCCTTGTTTAAATGTCTTGATGACGTCAAGGCATGGATGCTTCAAACTTTTTAATTTTCAACAATCAGAAAACTGAAGTCCTTGTGTTTAGCTGTAGCTCTGCTGCTGTCTCTGATCCTGCAAACCTGGACTCTCTTCATATCATAAACAGTCTGTTACAAATCTCAGGATGGTTTTAGACTCTGACTTTAAGTTTAATAAACAGTTTAAATCTGTTCTGCAGAAAAGTTTCTTCCAGTTAAAGCAGATAGCTAAGCTTAAGTCAGTGTTGACCAGATCTGACATTGAAAGATTAGTCCATGCCTTCATTGCAACCCGACTAGACTACTGTAACATGCTTTATGTTGGGGTGAGTCGGGTCGCATTTCACGTCTCCAGCTCGTCCTAAATGCTGCAGCTCGGCTCTTAACATGAACTCATAGGTTTGAGCATATTTCACCAGTTTTGTCCTCACTTCACTGGCTCCCAGTACAGATCAGAATTAATTTAAAATTCTCCTGTTGACCTTTAAGTGCATAAATGGCCTTGCACCCTCATATCTCTGACCTGCTTCAACCAGATGTTCCTTCTCGGGCGCTGAGATCATCTGACCAGCTGCTTTTGGTTGAAGCTCAGAGGAGATGGGACGTTTTTCAGTCGTGGGCTCTAAACTCTGGAACAATCTGCCCCCCAACATTAGACAGGCTCCTTACTTCCTTACTCACTTGCCCCCTTCACTTACAGTCTCTTCTGTAAACGAGTTCTTGTGGCTCAATGAGACTAACCTGTATAAGTAAAGGTTGAATGAACTTCCTGTTTTAAATCTCCTAAAAACAAACCTGTTTTTACTGACATTAAACACACTATGATTTGATTTAGCATTCGTTGTTTTTGTCTTTTTATGTTTTACTTTTGATGCTTTTAATTATTTTGCCTTTAATTACTGCCTTGATTAAGCACTTTGGTAACAGCTGCTGTTTTAAATGTGCTTTATAATTTGACTTGACTTGGGTACAGTATGCTGCTCACCTCCGACTTACATAACATCGTGTTTTAAAAGTTTGCAGCCAATAAATTAGTTCAGTTTTCTCTTCATGACAACATGTAGCTAATTTTAGTAGATAATTTGTGAGTATCATATTTTTCACTGTATAAGTCGCACCTTTTTGCATAAATTAACATGCATGCAACGTATACCGTACACCGAAGCGACTAATAAACTTTTTTTCTCCATATTTATAACCAATTTTTGGCTGAGATCTGACGATTTCATTCATTCTGACATGGAAAATATTGAACACTACCCTGATGCATGCTCAATGCATCAGGGTAGTGTTCTACCATTACTACCACTACCATTTTCAGCCACAAGAGGGCCCTCGAGTCATATGGCAAGCCAAGTGTGTAAAAGTGGATATTTATGAGACACTTGGCTTGCCGTACAGAGCCACCTTCGTCTCGCTCCAGAACTCCTGGAGCAAATGTCAAATCAGCTGCATTTCGCCGCATCGCCCAGGTGAAATGCAGCTGATTTGACCGTCAAAGTGCATTTATTATTAAGTAAAAGTTCAACTGAGACACACCTTTTACTATAATTTCAAGCAAACAAATAATTGTTTTTAAGTGTTAATCTTGTTAAAGTCCTCCTGTGCATGCTCCTGTGGCCGCCATTTGGCAGCCAATCAATTTTTGGCACAACACCGGCCCAAATTTCCAGGTTGTCAGCGGTGATGCATAATAGATGCAACATATTCATGTTATTTCCACTTTATTAGACACATTTGCACTGATGCAACTTATACTGTGGCGTGACGTGTACGGTGCTAAGTATTGTAATTGATATGGTTCTTTTAGCATTTACCTACAGTTTAGCTAATTTTACCCAGTTTGGATAATTATGGCATATGTTTTGTTGTTTTTAGTTTTAGCATATATTTGTTTTTAACTTTACAGTTTTGCAGATTTTAGTTGTCGTTTGACTTGATTTAGCTCAAGTATGTTTCTGTTTTGCTGCTAAGTTTTCCTTAGCATCTGTTTTGCTATACGTATTTAGCTACTGTTGTACTGCTTTCAGTTTTTAGCTTGTGTTGAGCTTCCGTTCTGTTTTAACTCTGATGGTTCAGTTTTGGCTTCTGTAGCAAACTTCAGCAGTCATTTATCACTCAGCATGCACACTTCATTTGAAAGTCATCTGTCTAGCTGTGTATTTGTACTCATTCTTGTTTATTTGAGAATATCAGGAGCAGATGAAAATTATCATTTTACTTGTAGTTTGCTCTTGTGTGCAGGAGAACTCAAAAGTGGATCCAGACTTGTGTTAATTTTTTTTAATTTTAGGCTTGGGGTTTTGTAGGTTACTGTACTTTGTACATCTTTATTAGTTGTGAATTATTTAATTTCAATGTAGGTTGTACTTTATGTAACCGTACACTTGGGCTGTTTGTGCAAAAATAGCTTCGCTGTTACACAAATTCATCTTTTGTTCTTCTTTTAGGTGGAAGTAATGGCTTGAGGTCGAGTCATTTGAGACCCATGAGTTTAGTTTAACAATCTGCCTATTTAGTTCTACTTCACAGCTTCAATAAAGCGATCGTCTGATCTGCATCCTTCAGTTGTTTTAGGTGGTGCATTTTTCTGTTTCCGTTGTCGTGGGCCACTTTTCGCTCCTGTTTTATAATAAAACCGTTACAAAGCTGAGCACACTCTACTTTTAGTGTAAACTAAAAAACATTGTGTGTTTTTGTCGTCACGGCTCGTCTGTTTGTGTGAGTTTAGTTTTGAGGTCCGGCCAAGTCCGAAGGAGGGTCCCGCTCTCCAACACGATGCTGCTGAGATACAGATCAGAGCTAAATGTTTCCGTTGTTTGACCGGAGGACCCTGGGAGCAGATCAGCCAAACCACACGTTGCTTCAGTACGGGTCCCTTTAGTTTTTATTTTCTTTGCATTTTTGTCATTCTCCGTTTACTACACAACGGGAAGCAAAACGAAAGAGAGTGGGCCTAAAATTGTTCTTACATAACGTTGTAGCTGATGTTTAGTTTTCATGATTTAAGTTAAATTTTCTAATATTGACCTGATCTGCACTGATCTTGTTTTTGTTGCTTTCAGTGTTTCACTAAATAACTGCAGCAGTTGTTTAACGTTCAGCGTTTTTAAACTCCCGTTCATCTGAAGTTTCTTGCTCTGCAAAGTTCTTATCTGCTACAAATGGACCAACACTTCCTCCTGTGTTAGATTACTAATTGTAGTTTAGAAAAGAAATATTCATTCTGCAAGACATTTTCCTGCTACAAGTTGATCATATTTGCTGCTGGATGATGCTGTGAAAGGTAAACCAGGTGTGTCCTGATGCTGCTCAGTAATGCAGGTAAATAAAAAGGCTGAGTCAGGTCCTCTGGACGAGTTCCTCTTTGTTGAAACGTTTCATCTTCATCCAAAAGATTTGAGGCAGAAAACTCTGCCTCTAACTTCAGACAAACAAACAAACAAACAAACAAACAAACAAACAAACAAACAAACAAACAAACAAACAACATGGCTGTAATGGTGGAGGTAGTGAAGCTCACCTGAAGCATTTCTGCCTTATCAATAACATTACGACAGATACTAATAACTTTAAAGTTACTGTGGTGGATATTTTCATGCTGCAGAGCAACACAGGACAATAATTTATAATGTAATATAACTGTGTGCAAATTTTACATTATTATTATTACTATTAAACACTTTGTGTAATATCAGTTTAGTCTTAACTGATCATAACAAAGACTAAACTTATTCAACCAGAAGTAACAACATATATCTACATTTAAAACCACAAAATAAATCACAACAAGTTTCAACCATTAACCTTTAATTTAACCATTTAAACATACGATGTAATTATGACTGAAACTGGAGGATTTACCTGCAGTTTCCTTCGTACAGATGAACATGTGGTACTTCCAGTTTATCACTGTTAAGTTCAGCTGATCATGGTGTTGGCCACAGGCTTTTATCTTCTTTGAAAAAATGTCCAGTTTTCTTAAACAAAAACAAAAATAAACAAAACAAACAAAAAAACAAAAAAACACTAATGCAAGAATTTATTAACATTGGCTAATTAGATTAGTATTATTTATTTGCAAAATGCTAACATGACGGGTGTCAGCCTATTTGTGTCTTTTCTTTATCTTTAGAACATGATGAAATTAAAATTAATTTGAACAAGCAAAATTATATTTTATTTATTTAAGCAATATACCATACCAATTTTATTTATAGAGCACTTAAAACAGTGACAAGGCCAACCAAATTGCTGTACAAACAAACAACAGGCAACACATAGGCAACATACATACAGTATATATAAGTACAACCAATTAAATATTTAATTAACGTATTGAAATTTCAATTTAATTCAATTTATTTGGTTGGCCTTGTTGCTGTTTTAAGTGCTCTATAAATAAAAGGGTATGGTATTTTTATAGCACCAAGTCACAACAGAAGTCGTCTCAGGGCGCTGAACAAAACCATTCATATATAAACTAATAATGAAATGTTATCAAATCTAAATCAAAGTATTTATTTCCACTTCTCATGCCCATGTTTGCCCAAAGCTCGGTCGGGAGGTAACATGTGACACGACGTTCAAGTCCAAGGAGAAATCATCTGCTGCCGGAACAAAACGTCACGATCACAGGAAAAACAACAAAATCTAAACAAGTAAACGTCTACACAAATTATGTAAAATCATATTTTTTAATCCTAATCAAAACTGGGCAGGTTTTTTTTGTCCAGATTGTAAGTTTTTCAGTTTCACAGTGGGGGTGTCCCTCTGCCCACCGGCTCTTTTCTACCTTGTTCCGGTTGTTCGGCCGTGTTTTGTGCCGTGCATGCAGCGATGTGCACAGACAGAGCGAGCTTTGTGTTGTGAAGTGGAGGAAGGAGAGAGGGATGGGTTTGTGTGTTCCAAGTGTTAGGCCGCACTTTTAATGAGCGCTGACGCTCAACTCATTAGTGAGGCCTCAAACACAAAAGTACATAAAGTACATAGATACTCTGTATACTCTGTGCACGTACAGGCAGCTCAGATACACACTTGTGTGCACGCATGCACACACACAAACAATCGCACACAGCTTACAGTCATCTTGTTAGCTGTGCTATTTAAGCATCCCCGGGACGTTTCAGACGTCATGTAGCAGCTGAAATGTGGCTTCAGTACTTGGCGCTCCATGTCTATGTCGGCCGAAGCTTAAAGCCCCACTGACATGATTTTTTAATTTTCATAAAATTGCTCAAAATATATATATTTTATCATTTAAATATGTTCGTTTTTGCAAACAAAATGATAAATCACTTTAATTTTGCTTTAAAAGTGATTTTGAACTTCAAGCCGTGTTTAATCATGGGAAATCCGATTACACACGAACGCACCATCTGTGACGTAACACCGGGCAGAGCTCTGGGCTTGTCACAGTGCGCGGGTATGAGCAGCTCGACATGAAGGTAAGTCTGATACAGCATCAGACCTAAATTAGATCCTGTTGTTTCTTGTTCCATCACCCAAACTATTTTCTGCTTCCCAAAATGAAGACAAATAGCTCAAATCTTCACATAGATTGATAAATTCATCGGTTTTAAATTGTCCGCTATTAAAGAGACCAGAGCCCTCTGCCTCTCACTACGTCACAGATGGTGCGTTCGTGTGTAATCGGATTTCCCATGATTAAACACGGCTTGAAGTTCAAAATCACTTTTAAAGCAAAATTAAAGTGATTTATCATTTTGTTTGCAAAAACGAACATATTTAAATGATAATATATATATATATATATATATATATATAATATAAATATATATATATATAT
>JBBPBX010069333.1:0-18890 GCA_038048925.1 Garcialebias charrua
ATCCGGGTGAAGGGACGTCCTCCCAAAGCGCTGGAGGAGGGACTTCGAGCAGCACATCATGGGAGTTTAATGCCTCCAAAGGATGGTTCGATCGGTTTAGGAAGAGAAACAACTTCCACAACATCAGAGTGCAGGGTGAGCACTTTAATTTCTCATTTTTCTTTTTTAATACTGTAAATGCATACAGTACAGGTAGTCCTCGACTAACGAATTTTTTTTTTTCATTTTATTACAGTGTGTTACAACAGCTTAACCATGTCATTTTGTGTGCATTTAAACAGGAGAGGCAGCAAGCGCTGACCACGAGGCAGCTCAGGCATTCCCAGCAGAACTGGCTGAGATCATCAGGGATGGCGGGTACACTGCGCAGCAAGTGTTCAATGTGGATGAGACAGGGCTGTTCTGGAAGCGTTTGCCAGACAGGACGTACATCAGCAAGGAAGAACGAACCGCACCCGGCCACAAGGTCGGCAAGGAGCGTTTGACCTTGCTGGTGGGGGGCAATGCTGCGGGTGACTGCAAACTCAAGCCGTTGTTGGTGTACCAATTTAATAAACCCAGGGCCTTCAAAGATGTTGATAAATCATTGCTTCCTGTTTTTTGGGCGTCTAATAAAAAGGCTTGGGTGACGCTGGAAGTTTTTACAAATTGGTTCACCAAGAACTTTGTTCCGCAAGTGAAGCGTTTTTGCAATGACCACAGCATTCCCTTTAAAATCCTCCTGATCTTGGACAACGCTCCAGGACACCCCCCTGGTCTCACCACTAGGAACAAAGATGTTAAGGTGGTGTACCTGCCTCCCAACACCACCTCATTGATCCAGCCAATGGACCAGGGGGTTATTAGTACGTTTAAGGCGTACTACCTACAAAGAGTAATCCGTGCTGCTTTGGAGGCTACGGAGAACTCTCAGACCCTTACGCTGAAAGACTTCTGGCGTAAGTACAACATCCATGATGCTGTGCTGAACATTGGCATCGCCTGGCATCGTGTAACTCCACAGAACATGTGCGGAGTATGGAAGAAGCTCTGTCCAGAGCTTGTTCAGGAGGTACACGATGCCCAGGAGGTGGACCGTGTAATAGAGGATGTTGTGAGGATGGGCAGGTCACTGGAGCTCGACATGGACCAGGACGATGTCCAACACCTTCTCAGTTCATCTGGAGAGGATCTGTCCCCAGACGACCTGATTAGTCTGGACAGGCACGTCCCGGATGAGGAGGTGGAGGAGGAGGTGGAGGTCATTCCTCCAACCTTCACGAAGCAGGAGTTGGTGCTGGCGTTCAAGGACCTCGACAACTTCCTGGCGAGGATTGAGAAGCAGGACGTGGACTGTGAGAGGTTCGCCAAGGTCCGTCGGGGTGTCCTCAATGAAGTTGCGTGTTACCAGCAGATCCTGGAGGACAAAAAACTTGAAAAGGTGCAGAGCAGCATGCTCAATTATTTTCAAAGAGTCACAGCACCGCCTCCAGGATCTGCTGGTGCACCAGCTGAAAGGCCGTCCAGTCCTCCTGCAGCAAGCCAGGAGGAGGCCTTGGACATCCCAGCGGACGAGCGGCCATCCAGTCCTACTGCAGCAAGCCAGGAGGAAGCCATGGACAGCCAACCATCTCCCCAGTGAAACACGCCCCCCCCCCCGCTCCCTCCCTCCAGGTACAGCACGTACTGTAATGAAATGTTTTTTTTTTTTTTTGGAGTTGTCATGTTACACAAATTAATTTAATCTGTTACTGTCTCTGCTTATGTTCACAGCCTTCCTCCTCCTTCCCCTCCTCTTCACCAACTCCACCATCCCATCACTGACCTGCCCACCCTCACATCCCAGCACAGCAACGTCAGAAAGGTACAGCAAAGACATGTTAATTTATTTTCTCTTTTTTTAACTTACATCTACACCTACTGTAATCATCACCTCTCTCTCGACAGCCTCCAAAGCGGCACGTCCCCCTGGTCCATCCACACACCTGCTACGCACCACACCACACACGTAAGGAGAAGTTGTTGTTGTCTGTGTTGTTGTTATCAGCAGGTGTTCACGTCTGTGTGTGTTTGTGTTTCAACAGATCCACTTGCTGTTTCGCCTCATGGAACAGCGTCGGGTACCACGTACCCGTGCTCCTGCTGCTCTGCCTCCTGCACCTCCTCCAGCCTCCTCCCTGTGCTCCAGCTCCACACATGCACCACACACGTAAGGAGAAGTTGTTGTTGTCTGTGTTGTTGTTATCAGCAGGTGTTCACGTCTGTGTGTGTTTGTGTTTCAACAGATCCACTTGCTGTTTCGCCTCATGGAACAGCGTCGGGTACCACGTACCCGTGCTCCTGCTGCTCTGCCTCCTGCACCTCCTCCAGCCTCCTGCCTGTCCTCCAGCCTGTCCTCCACACATGCACCACACACGTAAGGAGAAGTTGTTGTTGTCTGTGTTGTTGTTATCAGCAGGTGTTCACGTCTGTGTGTGTTTGTGTTTCAACAGATCCACTTGCTGTTTCGCCTCATGGAACAGCGTCGGGTACCACGTACCCGTGCTCCTGCTGCTCTGCCTCCTGCACCTCCTCCAGCCTCCTGCCTGTCCTCCAGCCTGTCCTCCACACATGCACCACACACGTAAGGAGAAGTTGTTGTTGTCTGTGTTGTTGTTATCAGCAGGTGTTCACGTCTGTGTGTGTTTGTGTTTCAACAGATCCACTTGCTGTTTCGCCTCATGGAACAGCGTCGGGTACCACGTACCCGTGCTCCTGCTGCTCTGCCTCCTGCACCTCCTCCAGCCTCCTGCCTGTCCTCCAGCCTGTCCTCCACACATGCACCACACACGTAAGGAGAAGTTGTTGTTGTCTGTGTTGTTGTTATGTGCAGGTGTTGACTTCTGTGTGTGTTTGTGTTTCAACAGCTCGTCTGCGTGCTGATCCACCTCATGGATGAGCCTAGGGTGCTACGTACACCTGCTGCCTGTCCTCCAGCCTCCTGCCTGTCCTCCAGCCTCCTGCCTGTCCTCCAGCCTCCTGCCTGTCCTCCAGCCTGTCCTCCACACATGCACCACACACGTAAGGAGAAGTTGTTGTTGTCTGTGTTGTTGTTATGTGCAGGTGTTGACTTCTGTGTGTGTTTGTGTTTCAACAGCTCGTCTGCGTGCTGATCCACCTCATGGATGAGCCTAGGGTGCTACGTACACCTGCTGCCTGTCCTCCAGCCTCCTGCCTGTCCTCCAGCCTCCTGCCTGTCCTCCAGCCTCCTGCCTGTCCTCCAGCCTGTCCTCCACACATGCACCACACACGTAAGGAGAAGTTGTTGTTGTCTGTGTTGTTGTTATGTGCAGGTGTTGACTTCTGTGTGTGTTTGTGTTTCAACAGCTCGTCTGCGTGCTGATCCACCTCATGGATGAGCCTAGGGTGCTACGTACACCTGCTGCCTGTCCTCCAGCCTCCTGCCTGTCCTCCAGCCTCCTGCCTGTCCTCCAGCCTCCTGCCTGTCCTCCAGCCTGTCCTCCACACATGCACCACACACGTAAGGAGAAGTTGTTGTTGTCTGTGTGTTTTTCATGTTTTCTTAACAAGTGATTTTCCAGCTGTAACTGCACATTTTCATGTTTGTGTTCATTCTTACACAGATCACATGTTGCACGTTCTACATGAATGGATGTCCTGCAACACTGTGTTCCTGGACGTCTGTTCCTCCTGCCTCTGGTGTCCTGCATGTTGCCTCCATCCATCACCTTTGTGTCCTTCTACTCTTAAATGACTGCTGTCAAAACAGAAAAACTTCATGTGATGCACAGACCTGCTCACATCAGGACAATTGCACATCAGGACAACACACCTGAACTGACACATGCCTGAACTTACAGCTGGCCTAAAATGCTCCCAACATTCATTGTTGAGCAATGGCTCAGCAGTTCCATCAGATGCAGGTTTGATCATGAGAACAACATCTGTCTACCTACACTTCGGTCAAAGTAAGACAATTTTGATTCATTTTTCTGCTGCTTCTCGCTTTTTCTGAGTTCATGGACTTCTTTCTCATGCACATGGACACTCATCAACGCAACGTGCTCATGTGTGATTGCTGACATCATTTTGCTGATGTGACTCTCTGATTTGCTGCTGTTTTGCTGTGAAAAGCTGCACTTTGACAAGTGTTCATGTGTGATTGTTGACATCATTTTGCTGATGTGACTCTCTGATTTGCTGCTGTTTTGCTGTGAAAAGCTGCACTTTGACAAGTGTTCATGTGTGATTGTTGACATCATTTTGCTGATGTGACTCTCTGATTTGCTGCTGTTTTGCTGTGAAAAGCTGCACTTTGACAAGTGTTCATGTGTGATTGTTGACATCATTTTGCTGATGTGACTCTCTGATTTGCTGCTGTTTTGCTGTGAAAAGCTGCACTTTGACAAGTGTTCATGTGTGATTGTTGACATCATTTTGCTGATGGGAATCCCTGGTTTGCTGCAGGTTTGATGTGAAAAGCTGCACTTTCAGAAGTGCTCATGTGTGCTTGTTGACATCATTTTGCTGATGGGAATCCCTGGTTTGCTGCAGGTTTGATGTGAAAAGCTGCACTTTCAGAAGTGCTCATGTGTGCTTGTTGACATCATTTTGCTGATGGGAATCCCTGGTTTGCTGCAGGTTTGATGTGAAAAGCTGCACTTTCAGAAGTGCTCAAGTGTGATTGTTGACATAATTTTGATGATGAGATTTCCTGCTGATTTGCTGCAGTTCTGATGTGAAGTTACTGATGTACAGGTGTTTATGGATGCATGTGTGGTGTAATTGTTTAGATAAGTGCTTGTAAATAAAGTTCTGTGCATGTATATAGCCCAGTATGTCAGTGTCATGCTGTTAAATGTGGGCGCGGCGGTCCGTTAGCGGTATTTCCGCGACCTACGAACAGAATAGCGACCTACGAACGAGACGCTACTTTCACCCCCCACCTGCGAACCGATCGACCTGCGAACGGTTCTTAGGTCCCAAACTCGTTCGTAGGTCGGGGGTTCCCTGTAGTCATCAAAAGAGACTATTTCTATCTTTGATTTTATTCTAATGTGATCAAAAGAATAACTTTTGTCATTTTCATGATATATGTTATATGCTGTTATTCTTTAAATGTGAAACATCAATGTGTCATTTCTGCAAGTGAAAAGGTGTCAAAGTTCAGCTAATATGTCAAACTGTGCTTTTCAGATTTGTTTTAGAAGTGTTAAGACGCTAATCCAAGTGTTTTTCCTCTTGGAGTCTATGAGTCTGTCTTTTCCTAAACATTTCTCTCTGCTGCTAGTTGTGGCCTTGTACTCTGATAACAATAAGTGAACTCCCCGACCGGTCCTGTTGGACCAATGGGGAAAAAACAAGTCGCTCTCCTCTCAGAGCCGGTACTAAGTTCTAAGCTGTTGCTGAACGCTTCAGAGTTTGGAAGGAACGAGAAGGTTCCGGAGTTTCTGGGAGCTTCAAAGACATGAAGACGTCCCAAAGAGCTGAATGAATGCCTGTCACCCGCCAAGGACAGTCATTCAGCTAAGGATTGTATAACATGCTGTTATGAATCCACTTCGAACAAGCGTAAGCTCAAGACTTTGTTTATTCCTTCATGGAATAGTTATCTTGAAGTCAGAGGCCTGAAGCTGACACATTTTCTGATGACCAACGCGAAAACCAGGAGACGTTGAAACGTAAACGAATACCCTGCTCGAAGGTACTGGTTCCCACAAGGACCCGTGCATCTGAAAAGCTACAAGGTCTTCTCTCTTACCAGGCTGTCGTCAAAAGGTAAAGAGCTGTTTACAAACGTACCTGGATTTTAGCAGAAGTCGGAGGAGAAGTGTCACTTTGGTAACATGCTCACGATAATTTCCTTTAAACCATCTTCCTCTCCTTTCCCTCAATTCTAAGCTGGAAACTATTTTAAGCTAAAGAGCCCACAGACTAAATATGTTAACATCCAGTATTGAAGTCTGTTGTGTTGAATTTAAGTGTGCTGACGTATTAAATTGAAAGAAAGTGAAATCATATCAATCAAGTGTAATGGTGTTAATTTAGTGATTTATTTTAAATAAATGGTAGTGTCGCCTGGCATACCAACTAAGTTAAAGGTTCAGTATGCAGTTTCTGTAGAACTGCAGCAGTTAGAAATATTTTCAACAGGCAAAGCATTCTGATCCCTCCCCCTCAGAGCCATATGTGGCTCTGCCCCCTTGTGGTCTGTTGAATTTCAAATTCAAGCTCTGTTTTTATTGGCTGATTCAAATTCAAGCTCTGTTTTTATTGGCTGGTTACAAACTCTGTTTTTATTGGCTGGAAAATGGCGGGTCACCTTTTCTTTTTAGAAATGCTTATTTACCACCTGGAGAAGCAAGGGGACAATATTTTTTTTTATTTTTTTTCAGAGATTACCTGGCTAACATCAGTCTGTCAGGAGGTAGTGACAGAGTGAAGAAATATGTTCATAAAAAAAGCTACATACTGCAGCTTTAACTTGTCCATTGTCACTCTATAGCTCTGTTTATTTATCCATCAGAAAGATCACAGAAATATTGGGTAAACTGAAAAAGAAAAGAATCCGTGAAATTACTATTCAATCTGAATAAGTAAATTAATTAAGGTAAAGAGGTCAGTATTAATATTGACCTCCTCATAATCCTTTACAATACCTATAGAAATGTGGAGGGCTTCTGTAACGAAGGCCTCTTCTTTCAAACTATTCCTCCATTCATTATTTAGTTTAGGTTAAACTAAAATAAAAAAATGAAATCTAGTTTGGTCTAAATGTCTGTTGTCTTTTAGACGAACGACGCAAGATTTGGTATTCCCTATAAATTTTGAAGTCTATGGCGAGACTCATCAAAATGAATAGATCTAGAATAGAAACGATCGAATCGGTCCTACCTAAATGATTGGGAGGTCAGTGTAGATTATAGTACCTTAAGTAGTATTGATCTACAATGACTCTTCAAAGATTGAGATCTTTAACAAAATGAACAGCATGTTGGCATAGTTAAATCCATTTAAGTCTTCAACTTATCAACAATCAAAACCTCTTTTGGCTGGGAGTGTTCAGAAAACAATAACAACTTCAATAACACAAAAGTAGCAATTAAGCAACTAAAAACAACGTTTCACTACAACAAACTCACTCTGGTCGTCAGATTCCAACGTGTCACACACAAGAAAAACAGTTCTTAGCTTTATAACCGATGTCAATTAAATCCTGCAGATTTAAACGGTTGTTAAGGTTAGTTTTTGTTGTGGGTTTTATGCTTAGCGTTTCTAAGTTCTAGTTGGAACGGTTTCTTTTCGCAACTAGAATAGTTTAAACTGTTTAGTTTATTTACTATCCTGTGCTTGGACGACCTTGTTTTCCCATGAAGTCTGTGAGTTTGCGAGATCTTTGTCGTTTGTGGGGTTATTGAAATCTTTGTCCTTGACATGGGCATGACCTAACATCACCCCCCTGTGGTCATGAGGGACCACGCGCACGGGTGTGGACGTCCGTCCATGGGCACGAGTTAGGATGCCTTTGTTTAGTTTAAGCTGTTCGCGCAGTTTATTGGGAACCTTGTACAGGAACCTTACAGGTTTCGGCCAACGTATCTCTGTACGTTTACCTCTTTCTGCGTAATTCAGGTGTGTCACAACTGTCGGCGCCGTCGCAGGCGTGTCTCTGTCGTTGTGATGTATGTCTTCCCACTTCATGAATGAAGAGGTGCTCTTTGAGTCTGTAAGAACTATGTCATCTCTGAGTAGTTCTAGATTCAAATGCTCTTGAACCAAGGTTTCATCAAAAGCTTGGCTGATGGCTGAAATATCTGTCCCAGAGGACAGTACAGCGTTCTCGGTATGTGATCCTTGGATCTCTACACCGTCCTCTACCTGTGGTAGGAAGTGTGAGTCTGCCCCCCTTTTGTTTGAGGAGGGGTCCTCAAAATCTGTAACAATGAAGTCCAAGTGACTGTCAGCGCGTGGTAGACTGTCACTTTCTGGACTCAGATGTCCTTGAACCAAGACTTCACTGAAAGCTCGGCTGTATACCGAATTACCTGTCCCACAGGACAGTACAGCGTCATCGGTGTGGGACCCTTGGATCTCCACACATTCTTCTACCGGTGGTAGGTAGTGCTCAGTGAGTGCTGAAGGTGTCAGCTCGCAGAGGAGGTTCTCGTGTTGGGCCAGAGTCTGGTCCACCTGTTGAGTCTCCTCTGTCTCACCTGTATATGAAGGTTCACTTACCGGGTTTGTGGTCTCGGTTGGGGAATCCCATGTGACCTCAGCAGTACCTGTTGTTAGACAGTCAGTGTCCTGACCTTGGGGAGGCACCTCGATTGGCAGTGGACTGCTCACTGTGGCCCACATTGTCTGATTGCCATAATTTATAATCGCTTCAAAGCGATTTATAAAATCTTGGCCAACCACAAATGGAGTCTGGAGTGAGTCAAGTTCAGACACATATACCGGGTGGTATAGTGACATTTCGCCAATCTGCATGTGAACCATGGCTATTAGGGTTGTTCTCGTCTTTGCGAGGCCCTGTTGCTCACCATAAGTGTATTTCACAAAGGGTATTTGCCTGTCAACATCGTTAGCGGCGGTCCTTAGCTCCTCAAACAGTTCGGCTGACATGGTAGACACGTCTGAGCCGCAAACCAGGAGTGCTTCTTGCGCGAGGACCCCTTCCAATGTGAGTGGCAGGTAAGCTCTCTTAGCTATCCCCCTTTTTATAAAGTTACACAGAAACCGTTTAGGTTTTTTCACACGTTTCTGTGTACGTGCGACTCTGTCTGTGTAATCTTCGTCGCTGTCAGCATCATGATGGCTGTCTGCCTCATGACCTTCAGGACGTGGATTTTCAGCAATCTGTTCGCTGTCAGCGTCTGGACTTTCAGGACGCTGATCATCAACAATTTGTTTGCTGTCAGCATCTTTGTCAGTGTTGACGATGTTGTCAACTGTGTGCACTGAGTCGTTGCAAAAGGAAGTGCTGCGCGTCGCTTCGTCAGGTTGAACAACGTTGTTTGTGTTATTATCAAGGACAACGTCACACGTTGTGTCAGCTTGGTCAACCACTGTAACATTCAAATCATTTGACAAACAACTCACAACCTCAGTCACGTCCACGCGCGGAGGCGTCGTTTCCATAATCTGGAGCATGTGTGACTCTTTGCATGTCTCGAACTGTGCAGCTCGAGGGACAGGGGCAGGAGGGCCGCTTCTCGTGGGTACATGTTGGGACCGACCATTTTTCAAAGGGTCACGGCTCCCAGACATCAACTTCTCCCGAAGTTCACCCACTGTGAGACCTAGGTCAAAACCTTCTTGGTTCGATCTGAACCATCTTGGTTCACCTAGAGAGCGAACACCTGCCTTTTGTGGTTCAGTGCTCATCTCAGGGTTTTCAACCTGAGGTGAAAGAGGAGCAGAACTCCCTGTGAACCGATCAGAGTCAATGTTACAGTTGGAAACATACAGTTGTTTGTTATCATGAAAAACTTGTTTACTTTCGCACTCTGTTGGAGAGGGAACCTCTTCTATTTTCTGCGAGTGGGATGTGACCTTTTGACCTGGACAAACCTCTGATGGAATCCTAGGTTGTATCCTTGTCTCAAAAACTCATGCAGCGTAATCTTTTATCTTTTCCATGCTGTCCTTTTTGCAATCAAACGTTAAATGAACACATTTCTTTTGGAAAGGCATGAGATTCTTAATGAAAATACTTTTAAACTCCTCATCCTCCTCCAGTCCAGGGACAGTATTGCCCCCGGAGTAGACAGACATCAGCCTGTCGCAGAACGACAGGGGATTTTCCCACTTATCCTGACAGACGTCCACCGCAGCTAAGTAATTAGCATACGCTGAAGCAGATGTCCATCTACGTGCGATAAAAGAGGAGGCCCTATCAGGTGATGCACCTGTTTGAGCGTCCATCTTTGTACTGATTTTCTGTGAAAAATCAAGTAAAGTGGGTCTTAAAGTGGGTCTCTAAAGTGGGTCTTTAAACTTGCAGTTTAAAATAAACAGGGACAGACAGCTTGTTTTGCACAGAATTTATGATAAAAGTGTCAAGTTTTATCAAAATGGAGACATGTCTGTATTAAATCTGTGTAGCTGTTCTGCCATCAACATTTGATTTTCTGCGAAAATCAAATTAAAGGATACTGTGAGTACAATATTTTAACTTGTTCCCCGTTTAAACCAGGAACATTCAACATGTACAAATTACAGGAAGACTGCGTCTTCTAAAGTAACCAGCAGATGGGGGTGCCACGCTGGATAAGTTTATCACAGCGACTGCAATTTCTCTATCTGACCGCAATAGAGGCGCTGTTATCACCCGTGAGCGAAGCTGCAGCTTTTAGCCCACAGACATCCAACAACGGATGAAAAGCATCAATCAGACAGATCTAAAGCCTTTACGTGATATAGCTCTAGAACCCCAGTCTTATAATAGACGATTCGATGTGAGTAACATCGTTTAGGACAGGTAAAGTGATTCTTTAAACTGCGTTTAAAAGAAAGCGGTCGGACCCACAAAGCAGTTGCAGCTCCCGGTGTCACGTGACCTGGTCACATGGCGATCGGCAGACTCAGAGCAACTGACTCAATCCACCCATTAAAATCTCAAAAACACCGCGATGAAACAGTCTTTTCAGAGATAGTAACGGGCAACAAGCCTGGAAACTTGTCTGGGACAAGCAGCTGAAATGAAAGTTGACGAGGAGTGAGCTCCTCACCCCCCTTTAGCGTCAACACCTACAGCGTAATCGACCAATCACAGCGAAGGCCGAACAGGCAGTTCTAAAACCCAAATGTTCATGGGAAATGAAGTCTTCTAAACCTTACGACACTCACGTGTGCCGTGCCGTTCGAGCGTTATGTTCACGGACCTGCGGTCGGTCGAACAAGAGCGTGGAACGGACTTTTCAACGTTCTAAAACAGTCATAAATATCGCAAAACACCGCGGTTAAGCCAGTCTTCGACGATATCACGTGCATAGAACCCAAACAACACAGATAAACTGTCAGAAATGTGTGCAAAAATGAATCTGACAACCAGAGTCTACAGAACCAACTTTTTTGAACACGACACACAATGGACCAATCACAACGCTCCAAGCAGCCATTTTGCCTCACGGTACCGCTAACGTTAGCTCGACCCAAAGTACTGGACACTTTATTCACAAAATAAACGTAGAATACACCACAGAAAATACTGCTAAGAGCCCAATCACAACCAGGCTAGCCCCCACGCCTTCCAGAGAAGGTAGTACGTCTAACTGTTCAAACAACGGACTTTACGTCTATCGGAACCGTGCGGTCCAAAACTGAGTGGGCTCACCCAAACCTCAGCCAACAACACGTTGTAACAGATTAGGTAAAATGGAGCAGCAAATGAGTGAAACAGACCTTCAACAGCAATCCACAGAAGTAATAAAATGAAGCAGAGGTGACACGGCGGTCACAAAACGAAAAAATGCATGCAGCCTCACGACACGTAATGAAACGTCTCACAAAAACAAACATTCATTCATCCGCAGCTTCAAGCATACGTTGAAATGTGAAAGAAAAGATAATTCTAACGGGAAACGCACCAGACAATGCCACGATTAGCAATCTCTGAGACACTCACCAGCCAAAACTATTCTATAAGTCCACAACAGGATGCAGAACTATGCCAACAAAAACCGTGACAATAAGCTACCCAAAACAACTTAATAATCGTCTTAGGGACACGGACGAGCCACCATTAAATGTAACAATATAGGGGCGGTAAGGTATTTAAACACTTACTGGGCCACCATTATTGTAATGATATAGGAGTTATTGGTCAGTTTACTGACTTACCTATATTTTCGATGCGCAGGTCTGAGCAGAGTTTATCTGCACAAACCTTTCACCAATTCGCGAGTTCACCCTTTTTCCGATATTAAATTGCTTTAACTGTGATTAGCCAGAAATGTAACTTCACAAGAGACTTCAATTTATGTTGGTCTACCAGAAAATAGACCTTTTATTGAAATTATCATGAAAGTACATTAAACATTTGTATCGATATTAGCTCTGATTTAATAACTACGTTGACAAGAATTCAAATTAAAACAAACAGACAGTTAGGAACTTTTCTGTTGGCACATTACTTAACAGATTAATAGCTTATGAAAAATAAGAAATAGGAGGAAGAAGATAAGTGAAAGCTAAGTTAACTGAAGTTGATCATTTGAACCAACCAGGGTGGCAGCCTTCCCATACAGGTCTCAGCTGGGCTTCTCACACGTTCAGAACACATCAACGCCTCGTTACCTGTTGACGGTACGTCTTGGAGATAAGAGTTGAAGTTTGTGGACACTAACGGACTGTGTTGTCCAGTTCACGTCCAGATGGCTTCCGCGTGTGTGAGCTGATTCAGACGAGCAAGAAGACGCTTCTCCTGGCAGGAACGGAGCCAAGCGCACTGACTGATTTTCAAAATAAACTTCAGAAAACAAATTCTTTCAGAAATGAGTGAAGGAATCACAGTAAGGCTTTACTGTGATTTCAGCTGAAACGTGGGTCTAGTTGACACAATGACCGGGACGTTTCCAGCTTTTCCAAAGGAGGAAACCAGTTGTTAGAAACTTTTCTCCTCGACCACTAAAGAAAATGCAGGAAATGGACCTTTATATGGGAGGCGGGGTCTGACCCACCTCCTTAATAACTATTGGCTGGTTTAACAAAATAAGAGATGGATTTTCAACTCACAGGCAGAACTGTCTCTGACGGACAACAGGGAAACTGTTTACAGAATTGGCCAGATGGGCTGGTCTGTGAGCACAGAGAATATTATGGCTAACTTTCACAGACAAAACAGAGAAGGAAGTGAACAGCCTTTGCGTCCCAGATTCAGAACTTGCTTGTTCTGCAGAAATAAAAACCAGCAGAAGGTCAAACTCATGGAAGTAACAGATCATCATTAAATGACAAAATATACTGTAGATCAATTCTGAATTAACACACATTAAAAAGAAAGTTCAATCTGATTAATTGGTGTCCATTAATTCAAAATAATTGTAACAGGTGGGGTGTGGTCGTGAGATGGAGTGAGTTGCACTTGCCAGTGCTCCGGGTGAAATTTATTTTTTAGTACCACCAAGCCCTCTATATGCAATATTTTTTGCCTATCATCACGCACACAACTTCCATCAAGCATCTCTTTTGAAGATTTTGGATTAAAAAATGTCTCAGAGGTCGGCAAGATCGAAGAAGGACGCCGAGAAGGATGACGCTGGCCTAACCCTCGAGGCAATTACCTCGCTGCTCGAGGAGCACCGCGCTGCGCTGTCAGCTGAGTTTAAACAAACTTTTCACCAGCTGGATATCAAATTGGACCAAACTCGGCTCGCGGTGGAGGAACACGGCCAGCGTGTCTCATCACTGGAACTTGTCACTAACGACCTGAGCCAGCGCATGTCGGAGGTGGAAAACACCTGCTCAACTCTCCAGGAGGAAAACACCAGACTAAAATCTAAACTGGCGGATTTAGAAAGTCGAAGCAGACGGCAGAATATTCGTGTGCTGGGTTTACCGGAATCTATTGAAAGCGGACGTCCCACAGACTTCTTTTCCAACCTGCTGTGCGACATCTACGGGCGTGACACGCTTCCTTCTCCACCCGAACTGGACCGGGCTCATCGAACCCTCGCTCCGAAACCCGCCTCGGACCAGCGGCCGCGCCCGGTTATCCTGCGAGTGCACCGGGTCCAGGTGAAGGAGCTCATGATCCGGGAGGCTCGACGCAGAGGCAGGCTTGAATACCAGGGAAAACCGGTGCGGATCGTGGAAGACTACAGCCCAGAAGTCCTCAACCAGCGAGTGGAATATAAGGACGTGATGGCTGCGCTGTATTCTTTGGGTCTAAAACCTGCTCTGCTTTTTCCTGCTCGACTCCGCGTGACTTTACCTGCTGGAAACAGAAAGTGGCTGGGCTCGGTCGAGGAGGCGCAGAAGTTCATAGACAACTTTCAGGCTTCACAGCGCAAGTAATATTTAAACTTTTCTTCTAACTGATGAACAATGCGCTGTTCCCGCACTGGCTTTGATTATTACACTAAACTTTTCTTTACATGAGGTGAGGAACAGATGAGCAGGACTCTGCCCATACTCTGATTATCTGAGACTTTTTTAGTTGCAGCTTTTTTTGAACTATTAACATTTTTGAAATGAAACATTTTTCCTTTTCTCGTTTACCTGTTGACTATTTTGAGCTGAATCTTGGGTTAGTCCTGGATTGATTGATAATTAATTTGAGATTGGGATTAATTTAACTTTACGTTTGTATATGTGTGCGTGATTACCGGTACACATTTATGTGTATACATTTTTTGGCCTTGCATACTTTAAACTAGTTTGTGAGGTGCTTATAAAATTTTTTTTTATTTTTTTTTTTTTTTAGGCATTAGGTATTTAGGCACATAAATAATTGAAGTAGGCCTATCCATGTATAAAAATGGGTGAAATATATAATGTTTTCAATATATTATTTTGAACTATTAACATTTTTCCTCTTCTTGTTTACCTGTTGACTATCTTGAATTGAATCTTGAATTGGTCTTGGACTGATTGAAGATTTAATTTAGGATTAGGATTAATTTAACTTTGTTTATATGTGTATGCGTGATCACACATCTATGTGTACATTTTTGGCCTTGCATGAGGTGCTTATACATTTTTTTTCCTCTGATGATACTGGAGCACTAGTTTAAAAGTTAGACAGGAGACTTATTTTTAATTTCTATGGAGCTTGCTGCTTCTGTCTGTTGCAGCTGTCCAGGGTGGGAAAGGGAGGGGGTGGGGGGTCCATCACTGCCATTAATTTATATTTTCTTTCACTTTGCCAAGAACTGCACAGCCATCAACACATTAGACTGTATTACCTACCTTTCTTATACAAATTATTAGTAATATGAGTGGTCAGTTGGTGTTGTCAAGCTGGAACGTCAAAGGTTTGAACCACCCCGTCAAGAGAAGGAAGGTGCTCTCTCATTTAAAACAGTTAAATACAGGCATTGCTTTCCTGCAGGAGACTCACATTAGAAGTGACGATAGCAAACGATTACTGCAAACATGGCACGGGCAGAGTTTCCATTCCTCATTTCGAGCAAAGGCTCGGGGCGTCTCGATCCTCATCAGTCAAGACATTTCATTTGAACCTTTTCAAGTTAACTCAGATAAATATGGTCGTTTTGTGATTGTTTCCGGTAAATTGTACAACACACCAGTAGTGCTAGTTAACGTTTATGCCCCAAATACGGATGATGTTGGTTTCTTTGAGAAATTATTCTCACTGCTCCCGGACCTAAACACATACTCATTGATACTCAGTGGTGACTTGAATTGCTGGTTGGACCCAGTTTTGGACAGATCCTCTACAAACCCTGCCACAGCCAGCAGGTCGTCCCACACTATTCGTGCCTTTCTATCTAAGTATGGCCTGTGCGATGTATGGCGTTTTTTACACCCAGCTGAGAGAGAATATTCTTTTTTTTCTCATGTTCATCATTCATACTCGAGGATCGATTACTTTTTCATGGACAACAAACTTCTTCCCTCTGTCCGTGGCTGTGACTACCACAGTATTGTCATCTCAGACCATGCACCTGTCACTCTGTCTTTGTCCCTCCCTGACATTCCTATAAGGAGTAGACAGTGGAGATTCAATTCAACGTTACTGTTAAACAATGATTTTGTTACATTTATAGAAAAAGAAATAACCTTCTTTCTATCCATAAACAGAACTCCTGGGATCCCACTGTCAACAGTTTGGGATACCCTTAAGGCCTATCTTAGGGGACAAATCATTTCATATACCGCCCGGCTGAGGCAAAAATCTCAAAAAGAAAGAACTGATTTAGCCCAGCAGATAAAAGAAATTGATCAACAATACGCTCAAAACAAATGCCCTAATCTGTACAAAAAAAAAGTAGAACTCAAAACTAAGTTTGATTTATTGTCTACATACTCAATAGAACAATCACTTTTGAAAAGTAAATCATCATTTTACATACATGGAGAAAAGTCAGGAAAACTACTGGCAAATCAGTTGAAGGGTGCCATGGCTAAACAAATCATCCCTAAGATCCAATTAGAGAACGGCACCACAACTCTAGATCATTTACAAATTAACAGAGCATTTAAGGACTTTTATTCCCATTTATATACTTCAGAATCCCAAACCAACAAGAATTTATCTTCTCAGTTTTTCGAAAAGACCAACATGCCAAAACTCACACCCAACCTGAAAGATGCACTGGAGATCCCAATATCCCTGACAGAAATTGTGTCAGCTGTATCGGTAATGCAGTCTGGCAAATGTCCGGGTCCTGACGGCTTCCCTGCTGAATTTTTTAAGAAATTTTCTTCATTACTTTCCCCACTCCTACACTCGGTTCTCTTAGAGTCATTTGACCAAGGATCCCTTCCGAAATCTTTTTTAGAGGCCTGCATTACCCTCATTGCAAAGAAAGGAAAAGACCCAACTCACTGTTCCTCTTATCGACCAATCTCCCTTTTAAATACAGACGCCAAAATTTTAGCCAAAGTTCTTGCTCAAAGGTTGGAAAAGATCCTTCCTTTGATCATATCAAAAGACCAGACTGGATTCATTAAAGGCAGGCACTCCTTTTTTAATGTCAGACGCCTTTTGGACATTATTTATTCTCCTTCGGATACTGTTCCTGAGTGTGTTATTTCCCTTGATGCAGAGAAAGCATTTGATCGGGTTGAATGGGACTACTTGTTTAATGTTCTTGACAAATTTGGTTTTGGCCCCAATTTCATTACATGGGTGCAATTAATTTATTCACATCCCACCGCAACCATTCGTACCAACTCTCAGATATCAAAACCCTTCAGTCTACATCGAGGAACTCGCCAGGGATGCCCACTGAGCCCTATGCTCTTTGACCTGGCAATTGAACCTCTTGCCACTGCTTTGCGGTCCTGTGACACAATTTCAGGAATCTGGAGAGGCGATATGGAGCACAAGGTCTCCCTTTATGCTGATGACCTTTTACTTTTCATTTCTCATCCGACTGACACGCTGCCCTCCGTTTTATCATTACTTGAGGAATTTGGAATAAACTCTGGTTACAAATTAAACCTGAGTAAAAGTGTAATTTTCCCTGTCAATACCCTGGCGCAGACTCTTGACTTTGGTAAATGGCCTCTTAAAATTGAGAAGACAAAATTCTCTTACCTGGGTGTTACAGTTACGAGGAGGTATAAAGATTTATATCAAGAAAACTTTGTCTCTCTGTTGAATCAGACAAAGCAGGCATTATCCCGATGGTCACCGCTTTCCATTTCCCTCACAGGCCGTATTAACTCAGTCAAGATGGTCACTTTACCTAAGTTTTTATATCTTTTTCAAAATATTCCTGTTTTTATCCCTGGTTCATTCTTTGTTCAGTTAGATTCCATCATTTCATCATATCTGTGGCAAGGAAAACGTCCACGCTTAAATAAGACACATCTCCAAAAAACTAAGGCCGCAGGCGGTCTTGCCCTTCCAAATTTCCGCTTTTATTATTGGGCAGCAAACTTGCACTGTCTAGCATTCTGGTCATTCTATTACAACAGGCCTGACAGCCCTGACTGGGTAGAGATGGAGTCACAGTGTTCTGGGAAATGGTCCTCCGTGGCTTTCTTGGGATCCTCACTCCCGCTTCCACCACTTACAACTGTTATAAATCCAGTTATAAAACACTCACTAAAAATCTGGGCACAATTTCGTAAATGTTTCAATTTCTCTAGTTTCTCTCTCTATAGCCCTATCATGTCTAACCAACTTTTCAAACCCTCATCTCAGGACTCTGTTTTTAAAGAATGGCAAAGAAGGGGTATAGTACGCTTCAATGACTTGTTTCTCAATAACACTTTAGCTTCATTTCAACAACTATGTGAAAAATTTAGTCTTCCCCAGTCCAATTTTTTTAGGTATCTCCAAATACGGCACTTTATTACTCTTCATTTGTCCAGCCTCTCCATTTCAACTGATAGCAGTATTGTTGACACTATTCTTTCTCTAGACCCAAATAAAAAACAGTCCATTTCATTCATTTACAGTAAACTATTGGATTTGAAGCGTGCTTCCTCAGATAAAATCAAAGCTGCTTGGGAAGAGGATCTCGGCTCCTCTATTTCAGAGGACTCTTGGACCTCCATACTCAAACTGGTGAGCTCCAGTTCTCTCTGTGCTAGACATTGTCTAATACAATTTAAAGTGGTGCACAGAGCTCACATCTCTAAACTGAAATTGTCCTCTATGTATCCTGATGTCAGCCCATACTGTGTGAGATGCAAACATGCTGAAGCCTCTCTCTCCCATATGTTTTGGTTTTGCCCATCTCTGAACAAATATTGGCGGGAAATCTTTCAGACTTTATCACATGTACTAGATACACGCCTGAACCCTGACCCACTGATTGCTCTGTTTGGTCTTGTAGAGGGCATGACAAACCTAAATAAAAACCAACAACATGTAATATCGTTCACCTCTCTCCTGGCCAGACGAGCTATTTTGCTTAGGTGGAAAGAACCGTTTCCACCCACTCACGCTCAGTGGTTGGCTGACATCATGTCCTGTTTAAAGCTGGAGAAAATCAGATTCACACTCCAACAGAAAGAGGGTAAATTTGAGAATGTCTGGGGACCTTTCCTGAATCTGTTCCAGTCTCTTTGACAACACAACTCATTCAGGTTAATGCAGTATCTTGGCTATTTTACCTTTTATTTATTTTTTTCCCTTTTCTTTTGGCAGTGATTGGGTAGGGATTATTTTCTACATGTTGTAACTTAGATTGATTGTTGTGTTTTTGTTGTTGTTGTTGTTGTTGTTGTTGTTGTTGTTGTTGTTGTCTGAAGAAAAAAAATGAAAA
>JBBPBX010069334.1:6292-18890 GCA_038048925.1 Garcialebias charrua
GTGTCTCACAAAGGAAATTAGAAAATGTGGAAATCTATATATGTCAATGAGAGACTATAAGGACTTTCAGAGAGCAAGACATTTGTAGGATAAAATAGCTCAGACCCTGGGTAAGGACATGGCACTTTGTTCAGCTAAATGGAAGCATCTCAGGGACAGATTTGTTAAAGTTATTGTGACATGATGTTGGAAATTTGCATATTTGTCAGAACATATATATGTTATATCATTCAGCTCTGTTCGTTTTTGCAAAATAAATTATAAATATATAAAAATTTCATTCCAAGTTATGGTAGTTTTTTCTCTGGGACACGCCCCTAAAAATCTGCGCATTTCCGCAAAACGTCATCAGTGACGTGACAACGGGAAGGCACGCTCCAACGCGCATTTAAATAATAATGGCGGAGCATGTCCGATCGCGTCTGAGATATATCAATTTAAGACAGTAAATCATCCAAAACTCTCATTAATAAACCCTCCCCGAATAAAAAGAAACTACAGATGTTACCTGATCGCGCAGACATAATTTAAAAATACATAATTAGCAACGTGTTTGCTCGGGTATCTCGGCTAATGTTTGTTAGCTGCTATCTCGGCTTAGTCCCGGTTGCGTCTGAGATATATAATTTTAAGACAGTAAATCATCCAAAACTCTCATTAATAAACCCTCCCCGAATAAAAAGAAACTACAGATGTTACCTGATCGTGCAGACATAATTTAAAAATACATAATTAGCAACCTGTTTGCTCGGGTATCTCGGCTAATGTTTGTTAGCTGCTATCTCGGCTTAGTCCCGGTCGCGTCTGAGATATATCATTTTAAGACAGTAAATCATCCAAAACTCTCATTAATAAACCCTCCCCGAATAAAAAGAAACTACAGATGTTACCTGATCGCGCAGACATAATTTAAAAATACATAATTAGCAACGTGTTTGCTCGGGTATCTCGGCTAATGTTTGTTAGCTGCTATCTCGGCTTAGTCCCGGTCGCGTCTGAGATATATCATTTTAAGACAGTAAATCATCCAAAACTCTCATTAATAAACCCTCCCCGAATAAAAAGAAACTACAGATGTTACCTGATCGCGCAGACATAATTTAAAAATACATTACCGTATTCACCGGTGTATAATATGCTCCTGTGTATAATACGCTTTGTCTAATTTTTGGGAATAAATCAGAAAAAAAAGTACATTATACGCTTCGGTGTTTAATACGCGCTGCCGTTGCAGTCTTTTTTATGACCACTAGATGGTGCCAAACCCTCCCCGGCGCCGACAAAATGCGTCATCCACCGCTGACATTATGCGTCACCACACCGCTAAGACAACCCGGAAATGCGGTCCAGTGTGCAGCGCGAACTGAAATTCATTAAAATTTAACTACAGAAACGCCTAAAAATATATTTGTCAGTTGAATATACAGTATATGTTAACGTGTCTCTGTTTAATTTTTGTTTAATAAATGATTACAAATCAGCTGAATTTAAAATGTAAACAACACGATGTGCACACATACACACAACAGGCACACAGACCCGGTTTGGAGCGAGAGCTGAATTTAATTAAAATTAAACTACTGTACAGAAACACTTAAACAAAATATTTGTTAGCTGAATATATATGTTAACGTGTCTCGGTTTAATTTTTGTTAATAAATGATTACAAATTAGCTTAATTTTGAACGTAAACAACACGATGCGCACACCCAGACAGACAGAAACGGTTTGCTGCGCATCATTTAATTAAAATAAAACTACCGTACAGAAACACCTAAAAAAAAAAATTTGTTAGCTGAATATATATGTTAACGTCCATCCATCCATGCATCCATTTTCGTCCGCTTATCCGGGGTCGGGTTGCGGGGTTGGCAGCCTAAGTAGGGAGGCCCAGACTTCCCTCTCCCCAGCCACATGGAGCAGCTCCTCTAGGGGAATCCCAAGGCGTTCCCAGGCCAGCCGAGAAACATAGTCCCTCCAGCGTGTCCTGGGTCTTCCTCTGGGCCTCCTCCCGGTGGGACATGCCCGGAACACCTCCCCAGGGAGGCGTCCAGGAGGCATCCTAACCAGATGCCCGAGCCACCTCAACTGGCTCCTCTCGATGTGGAGAAGCAGCGGCTCTACTCCGAGTCCCTCCCGGATGACTGAGCTTCTCACCCTATCTCTAAGGGAGAGTCCAGACACCCTGCGGAGAAAACTCATTTCAGCCGCTTGTATCCGAGATCTCGTTCTTTCGGTCACAACCCAAAGCTCATGACCATAGATGAGGGTGGGAACGTAGATCGATCGGTAAATTGAGAGCTTTGCCTTTCGACTCAGCTCTCTCTTCACCACGACAGACCGGTACAGCGCCCGCTTCACTGCGGATGCTGCACCTATCCGCCTATCGATCTCACGCTCCAGTTTTCCCTCATTCGTGAACAAGACCCCGAGATACTTAAACTCCTCCACTTGGGGCAGGACCTCATCCCCGACCCGGAGAGGGCATGCTACCCTTTTCCGGCTCAAGACCATGGCCTCGGATTTGGAGGAACTGATCCTCATCCCGGCCGCATCACACTCGGCTGCAAACCGCTCCAGCGAAAGCTGTAGATCACGATCTGATGAAGCCAATAGGACCACATCATCTGCAAAAAACAGAGAAGCGATTCTAAGGCCACCAAAACGGATCCTCTCAACACCTTGGCTGCGCCTAGAAATTCTGTCCATAAAAGTTATGAACAGAATCGGTGACAAAGGGCAACCTTGGCGGAGTCCAACTCTCACTGGAAACGAGCCTGACTTACTACCGGCAATGCGGACCAAGCTCTGACACCGGTCGTACAGGGACCTAACAGCCCATATCAATGGGCCTGGTACCCCATACTCCCGGAGTACCCCCCACAGAACCCCCAGAGGGACGCGGTCGAATGCCTTTTCCAAGTCCACAAAGCACATGTAAACTGGTTGGGCAAACTCCCACGCGCCCTCCAGGACCCTGCTGAGGGTGTAGAGCTGGTCCAGTGTTCCACGACCAGCACGAAAACCACACTGCTCCTCCTGAATCCGAGGTTCGACTATCCGACGGACCCTCCTCTCCAGAACCCCTGAATAGACCTTACCAGGGAGGCTTAAGAGTGTGATCCCCCTATAGTTGGAACACACCCTACGGTCCCCCTTTTTGAATAGGGGAACCACCACCCCAGTCTGCCAATCCAAGGGAACTGCCCCCGATGTCCACGCGATATTGCAGAGTCGCGTAAGCCAACACAACCCCACAACATCCAGAGCCCTAAGGAACTGGATGTTGGACAAATGGACAAAATGTTCCCTCGCCCGGACGCGGGTCACCGGGGCCCCACTCTGGAGCCAGGCCCGGAGGTGGGGCACGTTGGCGAGCGCCTGGTGGCCGGGCTTTCACCCATGGAGCTCGGCCGGGCACAGCCCGAAGAGGAGACGTGGGTCCCCCTTCCCATGGGCTCACCACCTATGGGAGGGGCCAAAGGGGTCGGGTGCAATGTGGGATGGGTGGTGGCCGAGGGCGGGGACCCTGGCGGTCTGATCCTCGGCTACAGAAGCTGGCCATTGGGACATGGAATGTCACCTCTCTGGTGGGGAAGGAGCCTGAGCTAGTGTGTGAGGTTGAGAGGTTCCGGCTAGAAATAGTCGGACTCACCTCAACGCATGGCTCTGGCTCTGGAACCAGTTTCCTTGAGAGGGGTTGGACACTCTTCCACTCTGGAGTTGCCCCTGGTGAGAGGCGCCGAGCAGGAGTGGGCATACTTGTTGCCCCCCATCTTGGTGCCTGTACGTTGGGGTTCACCCCGGTGAACGAGAGGGTAGCCTCCCTTCGCCTACGTGTGGGGGGACGGGCTCTGACTGTTGTTTGTGCCTATGCGCCAAACGGCAGCGCAGATTACCCACCCTTTTTGGAGTCCTTGGAGGGGGTATTGGAGAGTGCGCCTCCTGGGGACTCCCTTGTTCTGCTGGGGGACTTCAACGCTCACGTGGGCAATGACAGTGAGACCTGGAGGGGTGTGGTTGGGAGGAACGGCCCCCCTGATCTGAACCCGAGTGGTGTTTTGTTGTTGGACTTCTGTGCTCGTCATGGATTGTCCATAACGAACACCATGTTCAGGCATAAGGGTGTACATATGTGCTCTTGGCACCAGGACACCCTAGGTCGCAGTTCGATGATCGACTTTGTTGTCGTCTCATCTGATCTGCGGCCGCATGTCCTGGACACTCGGGTGAAGAGAGGGGCGGAGCTGTCAACTGACCACTACCTGGTGGTGAGTTGGCTCCGATGGTGGGGGAGGATGCCGGTCAGACCTGGCAGACCCAAACGTATTGTGAGGGTCTGCTGGGAACGTCTGGCAGAGTCTCCCGTAAGACGGAGCTTTAACTCCCACCTCCGGGAGAGCTTTGAACACGTTCCGAGGGAGGCGGGGGACATTGAGTCCGAGTGGGCCATGTTCCGCGCCTCTATTGTCGAGGTAGCTTATCAGAGTTGTGGCCGCAAGGTTGTTGGTGCCTGTCGTGGTGGCAACCCTCGAACCCGGTGGTGGACACCGGCGGTGAGGGATGCTGTCAGGCTGAAGAAGGAGTCCTATTGGGCCTTTTTGGCCTGTGGGACCCCGGAAGCAGCAGATAGGTACCGACAGTCCAAGCGGCATGCGGCTCGGGTGGTTGCTGAGGCAAAAACTCGGGCGTGGGAGGAGTTCGGAGAGGCCATGGAGAATGACTTCCGTACGGCTTCGAGGCGATTCTGGTCCACCATCCGGCGTCTCAGGGGGGGAAAGCGGTACGCGACCAACACCATTTATGGTGGGGATGGCGTGCTGTTGACCTCAACTCGGGATGTTGTGAGTCAGTGGGCGGAGTACTTCGAAGACCTCCTCAATCCTACTGGCACGTCTTCCACTGAGGAAGCGGAGCCTGGGGACTTTGGGTCGGGCTCTCCAATCTCTGGAGCTGAGGTCACCGAGGTGGTTAAAAAGCTCTGCGGTGGCAGGGCTCCAGGGGTGGATGAGATTCGCCCTGAGTTCCTTAGGGCTCTGGATGTTGTGGGGTTATATGTTAACGTGTCTCGGTTTAATTTTTGTTAATAAATGATTACAAATGAGCTTAATTTTGAACGTAAACAACACGATGCGCGCACCCAGACAGACAGAAACGGTTTGCTGCGCATCATTTAATTAAAAGAAAACTACCATACAGAAACACCTAAAAATATATATTTGTTAGCTGAATATATATGTTAACGTGTCTTGGTTTAATTTTTGTTAATAAATGATTACAAATTAGCTTAATTTTGAACGTAAACAACACGATGCGCACACCCAGACAGACAGAAACGGTTTGCTGCGCATCATTTAATTAAAATAAAACTACCATACAGAAACACCTAAAAAATATATATTTCTTATTTTTCTACTGAGCTTAACTAAATGTGAAATTAGCTGGTCTGAGCTGGATTTTAAAAAATAGTTCGCCGATTTATTTAGCTAAATAAACGCTTAAAAAATATTTCTTACCCGACTTTATAGCAGACAGGCTCCTGAGCTTAACCAAATGTGAAATCAGCTGGATTTTAAAATCCGCAGTGTGGTTTATGAGTGGTATCTTGCAAACAAAAACAGCGAACCTCACAGCTAATTGCAGCTACCGGTACATCCACAGCAGGGAGCGGGCAGCGACAGAGTCAGTCCGACCAAAGGAGGCTTTTTTCGGACACATGAGCTGGAAACTTCTGGAAGTGGCCCCTCTTCCTCTTCGCTCTCTGAGTCCTCTGCTGCTGTCCCATAGCGCCCATAGCGGCCGAAACTGGTACTGCACCATTTTTGCCCAAAATGAAAAACGAAGAATCAGAGCGAAAAATTGGTCTAAAAATATGGGAAAAAATCCATAAATAATACTCTTCGGTGTTTAATACGCAGGACATTCAAATGAGCAAAAATACAGCGTATTATACACCGGTTTTACGGTATTAGAAAAGTGTGTGTGCTACTGATTCGGCTAGCTTGTTAGCAGCGAACATAAAGAATTTGCCGTGATAATTGGCTTTATACACTCAAAGTGTATAAAGTAAAACAACATGAACTCACGTAAAATATATAGTTTATCATCTAAAACACTACACACCTCCGATTATGTTTACACAAAGACTTACTCATCTCCTGGACAGTCTTCCGATGGTAGCTTCCCTGCGTTGTTTTGACATGGTAGCTCCTGTGGCACTTTCTTCTGTAGATTTTCTTTTAAAAATAGTAGGAGTAGCATCCGGTTTTAAAAGTCTTCTGAATCTTACTGGTAATCCTAAAGATTCTTTTATACCAGGTCTTTCCTGAAAACAATTGGCAGTAAAATGGTCGCTGCAGACATACGACTCTTAGTAGGAACCCATCGGTCCTTGTCTGGTCCATTCTTGTCGAAGTTTCTCATCTTTTGGAAATTTGTGAAGGCTCACTTGATCACTGCTGATATTAGAACACCCAAATGCGCTACAACGTGATGGCATTTTTCAAGTTACACAAATAAAAGAGGCGATCCTTCAGGAAATGAATGTGTATGGCAAGCAGTTACCACACCAAACAAACGGGCAAGGCTCTGCCTTCTTCCCATTGTCACGTCACTGATGACGTATTGCGGAAATGCGCGGAATTTTAGGGGCGTATCCCAGAGAAAAAATTACCATAATTTAGAATGAAATTTTAATATATTTATAATTTATTTTGCAAAAACGAACAGAGCTCAATGATATAAGATATATATGTTCTGACAAATATGCAAATTTCCACCATCATGTCACAATACCTTTAAGGCAAGAAAGATTTCATTCAACCTTTATTTAGTCAGGTAAATCTCATTGAGCCTCGTGGACTCATTCACATGAGCGACCTGCTACAAACTAAAGAATGATGAACAGCAATGGTAGAATTTCCTTAAACAATAAACAATAGAAAAACAAGATGAGAGAAAAAAGTGGGGATGGGGCAAATGGAGGTGTCCAACCAATTTTTTTATATGCTGTCCTGGCTGGACACCTTTTTAAAATGCTGAGAGACAGAGACAAATGTGCCTGCTGTAAGTATTTGCTATTTTTAAGATGCTTAAAAATTTAATCAGCTTGCCAAACGTTGTCACACTTTATATTGTAAATAAAATTAATTAATCATGAATAAATTAATTTATGATTTATAGTCTTCCATCAATGTTTAATCAATCTAAATTGTGTACATTATATTTAGGGCTTCAATAGCAGTTCCAGTGGGGCGCCTTCACCTGCCTGCTCCGGCAATAACTCCAACCAAGGGGAACCCTTTCCACCAGCCTGCTCCAGTTCTCAACCAGCCTTCTCCAGTGAGTCCCCTGCCTTCGACAAGAATCAGAATGGACCAGACAAGGACCGGTGGGTTCCTACTCGTATGTCTGCAGCGACCATTTTACTGCCGATTGTTATCTGGAAAGACCTGGTTTACAAGAATCTTTAGGATTACCAGTAAGATTCAGAAGACTTTTAAAACCGGATGCTATTCCTACTATTTTTAAAAGAAAATCTACAGAAGAAAGTCCCACAGGAGCTACCATGCAAACAACGCAGGGACCATGGAAGACTGTCCAGGAGATGAGTAAGTCTTTGTGTAAACATAATCGGAGGTGTGTAGTGTTTTAGATTCTAAACTATATATTTTACGTGAGTTCATGTTGTTTTACTTTATACACTGTGAGTGTATGAAGCCAATTATCACGGCAGATTATTTATGTTCGCTGCTAACAAGCTAGCCGAATCAGTAGCACACACACTTTTCTAATAATGTATTTTTAAATTATGTCTGCATCTGTAGTTTCTTTTTATTCGGGGAGGGATATTAATGAGAGTTTTGGATGATTTACTGTCTTAAAATGATATATCGCTGACGCAACCGGTAATAAAAAGCCGAGGTAGCAGCTAACACACTAGCCGAGATACAGTACAGGCCACGTTGCTATTTATGCATTTTTAAATTATGTCAGCGCAATCGGGTAACATCTGTTGTTTTCTTTTTATTCGGGGAGGGATATTAATGAGAGTTTTGGATGATTTACTGTCTTAAAATGATATATCGCTGACGCAACCGGTAATAAAAAGCCGAGGTAGCAGCTAACACACTAGCCGAGATACAGTACAGGCCACGTTGCTATTTATGCATTTTTAAATTATGTCAGCGCAATCGGGTAACATCTGTTGTTTTCTTTTTATTCGGGGAGGGATATTAATGAGAGTTTTGGATGATTTACTGTCTTAAAATGATATATCGCTGACGCAACCGGTAATAAAAAGCCGAGGTAGCAGCTAACACACTAGCCGAGATACAGTACAGGCCACGTTGCTATTTATGTATTTTTAAATTATGTCAGCGCAATCAGGTAACATCTGTTGTTTTCTTTGTATTCGGGGAGTGTTTATTAATGAGAGTTTTGGAAGATTTACTGTCTTAAAATGATATATCTCTCAGACGTGACCGGTGTCAGGGACTCTGTTTGCCAAGATGGCTGCTAAGAAACATTAGCCGAGAGCCCGGAGCAAACACGTTGCTAATAATGTATTTTTAAATTATGTCTGCGCGATCAGGTAACATCTGTAGTTTCTTTTTATTCAGGGAGGGTTCATTAATGAGAGTTTTGGATGATTTACTGTCTTAAAATGATATATCTCAGACGCAATCGGACATGCTCCCCATTATTATTTAAATGCACGTTGGAGCGTGCCTTCCCGTAGTCACGTAGGCACGTCACAATGAAGTTTTTGCGGAAATGCGCAGATTTTTAGGGGCGTATCCCAGAGAAAAAAACTACCATAACTTGGAATAAAAATTTAATATATTTATAATTTATTTTGCAAAAACGAACAGAGCTCAATGATATAAGATATATATGTTCTGACAAATATTCAAATTTATAAAATCATGTCACAATACCTTTAAAGTGTCAGATTTATAAAATAAGTCTAGTAACATGCTTTTCTGAACAGCGCTTTTCTGAACAGCACTCTTTAATTCTCCTCTTGTGGCTTCACAGAAGGAAGTGTATGTTTTTCTTTATGAAAACCAGCATCTCCACCTTTTCAGGTTTGAGTCTGTTCCTGTGCTCATCAAGGATATTAGCAACAGCACTGAACAGCCTCTCACTGTCCACAGAGCTACAAGGAGCACATAGGTACTGGGTTGCAACAGCAGCCATGGAGGGGAACTGATCAGCATGTTCTTTCCAGTACTGAAGTGGGTTGCTTTTCTTAGGGGTGGTTTGCTCTGAGAGGAAGGTCTGTACCTGCACTTCTGCTGATGTGCTACTCACGGAACGGGCCTGTGACTGCCTCTCTTGTAAGATTTCCTCAAAGGTGCTGTCCAGGCTGCTGCTTGCTTCACTCCGTGGTGCCTTGCTTACTGGCTCTGCTGCAGTCCCTCCTTCCTCTAGCACTGCACTGGTGGCTCTCGTTGCCACCTCCTGGATGAGGTGTTCCTTTGCAAGTGTCATGTTGGCTGACTTTGTGAAGAAACTAAAAATACACAAAAATAACACACTTTTAAAAACAACATAGGACAAGAGATGCCACATAGCACAGCTCCTCAGTTAGGTCACTGCCTTGATTAATAAACAATTAAAAATCCAACCATGGAACCAGATGTTAACAAAAAGGGAAATAAACAAATAAATTGGCTTAATATTGGCGTTGGCTGGTAATGATTTGACTTTATATAAACTTAATGTACAAAAGCTGCATTGTAATTTTACTGTACTTGCCGATCTTTGTATCTGGGATCTATAAGAGTGGCGATGTAGAAGAGTGGCTCAGTTTCAACATCAGCAAAGCGTTTTTCGACTGCCTCAAGAAGAGTCCTCTTCATGGTCTTGATTCCCTGCTCCTCATCCTCCTCCCGAGACAGAATACGTTTGAGGACTAATGAATGAATGAATGAATGAATGGTTAGTTTCAAACAATATCAATAAATGTTACAATATAAATAAAAATACAAATGACCTGTTATGGCAGGGATCACATCAGCTGCACTTGCAGTCTCTCTGCTCACATCCCTGGTCAGCTGTTCAAAGGGGGCAAGCACATCAGCTGTCTTCTTCATCAGTTCCCACTGACTGGCTGTCAGTGTTGCAGGTAAAGTGCGCTCAGCTGCAAAGACACTGAGAGCCCGTCTTTGTTCTAGTAGGCTCTGCAACATGTAGAGACTGCTATTCCATCTCGTCTGAATATGAAAAGAGCAGAAGTGAAGTACAGTATTAGCAACCTATGAGTGTATGACAATAAATAAGAGTGGTGGGATAATGTTATGAGAGGGATCTCACCTTCACGTCTTGTTGTAGGCGTTTTATATCCATTTTCAGGTCCATCTGGATGTCTTCAAGGCGAGAGTAGGCCAGTGGTGAGTGTTTGAAATGGCCTACAATCTTCCTCGCGTTGGCCAGGGTGTCTGCCACACTGCGCTGGGAAAGCAGGCCCTCATGCACGCAGAGTTGGCAAGAATGTGCGACACAACCCACACTCCACACTCCCATACTCCCCATAGCTTTCTTCATATTTGCAGCGTTGTCACGCAAAATGACGTGGACCCGTTGCTTATCAATTTTCCAGTTGTTTAGCATCTTTTCCATCTCCTGCTGGATGCGCTCTGCTGTGTGGGATCCACGAAACTCCTGGGCATGCAGGGTCGCACGACGTAAAACAAAACTAGAGTCAATCCATTGTGCTGTGAGGCTTAGTAGTGACATGGGAGACACAGACGAACTCCAGATGTCTGTGGTAAATGAAACATGGGGCACGTCTGATAACAGGTCCTGTAGTTTGTTATGAATTTTATTTTGAAGCGCTGGCAGTGATTTCTCGGTGAAATAGTGGCGAGAGGGCATTTCATAACGGGGCTCTAAGTACTCCATAAGCATAAGGAATCCCGGGTCTTCTACAAGAGTGAATGGCTGGTCACTCATTGCAATCATCTGTGCTATCTTAGCTGTGATGCCCTGCGCCTTTGCACTGTCACGGGACATTTTTTCTTTCCTCTTTAAAGTCTCTTGCAGCGTGAGCTGGCTCGTCTTCGGCTGAGTTGTCTGGTTAAACTCTGTATATTGTGTCGGGTGTTTGTTTCTGAGGTGTCTAATTAGGTTTGTTGTGTTAAATGCTGCCTTTTCCTTACCTCCTCTTGAAATACGAGCTTTACATATCGTACAGTTTGCGAACGCAATATCTTCGTCATCCACTTTGAAAAATCTCCACACGACAGACATCGTTGACTCCACTTCAAGCTAATGCCGCGTTCCGCTTCTTTTTTACGACAGTCACTGCTTTACGGCAGGCACTGCTGCAAAAATATTGTGCATGAGTTGTTTCGAGATAATTTGACTCTGTAACACAACATACAGTTAATATAATATTCCCGTTTGTGTTTAGAATAAATATACACATATATATCCGATCCCTGATCGGTGTGTAACGCCCGAGTCGAGTCGAGTCTGAAATCACGTGATCGGGACCGATTTCCGGATCACGTGATCGGCTCGGGACATCCCTAATTTCGAGCTCTGGTTCCTCCGCTGAAAATTCGCCCGAGGCTGAGATGGAGATCTCGTTTTCATTCATCATGCCTCTGGTGTCGAACTCGACTGTTAGGTCCACCATGGGAGCGAGCAGGTCAAGGCTGTCACCCCATTCGACGCGCGTGCTGTCATGTAGAGCCATGTTCTCGAGCTCCGGGGTTGGAGTGAGGGTCTCTGTGGTGTCTGGGTCCTGTGGTCCAGCCGAGCTTCCCATGGCCTTAGCCACGAGGTCCACCCGATGCCACAGCACCGCATCCAGCATCTGGCTGCAGTGTGGGCAAGAATCGGGCGCGCCAAGAGCTTGTCTTGCATGAAATATACCCAGGCAGACTGGACAGGCCTCATGGGTGTCCGTTGCTACGAGGGTAAATCCGTAGCCACTGGGACAGGAGCGCGAGGTTGGGCTCGCCGTCCCGTTGGTTTTCCTTTGAAGTTTTGTCTTTTGCTTTCCTTTCTCCGGAGGCATGCCCGAGATAAGGCGAGCGAGTCCTTCCAGAATCCTTTTTCTTCTTTGTTCAAGTGTCTCCTCCATCGTGACGCTTTCGCTGGCTAGCCTGCTAGGATGTTAGCCGGGGTAGTGGTTGTGGCGTAGTTATAACGCCGTCGAGCGAAGAAACCTGTGGAGAGAGGAGAGGAAAAAACTTTGAGGTTATAGAAATGTGCTGGACTAGCATTCACTAGTCCAGCAGTATGCAGGGAAAAATTCTCTGTGCACTCTGTGCAGGGAGCGAGCTCACCTCAGTTTGAGCGATGGAGCAGCAGAGAAGTCCCGCGAAGAGAGGTAGTTCAGGTTTTGCGAGGTGAAGGGCAAAAAAGAGAAAGTTGGAGGGGCGTCAGTCGCTTAAGTACCTAAAGGGTGGTACCTCTGACGCGGGGAAGGCGTGAATGTATTCCTTCAGGTAATCGCGCGGGGGGCGCAATTCCCTTAGCAAGTATGTTGCACCGAGAGACCAACTGAAAGGGAACTTGATTCTCTGCTACATTCAGCTAAATGATGCATCTGAGGTGCATTTGTTCACGACGTGGTGATTTC
>JBBPBX010069335.1:0-18890 GCA_038048925.1 Garcialebias charrua
CTGACCCACTACCCCTACTGACTCCCTACCCCTACTGACTCCCTACCCCTACTGACCCCCTACCCCTACTGACCCACTACCCCTACTGACCCACTACCCCTACTGGCCCCCTACCCCTACTGACCCACTACCCCTACTGACTCCCTACCCCTACTGACTCCCTACCCCTACTGACCCTCTGCCCCTACTGGCCAATTACTGACAGTTGTCAAACAGTGACTGGGGATGACATCATGTTCAAACAGTGACTGGTGATGACATCATGTTCAAACAGTGACTGGTGATGACATCATGTTCAAACTGACTGGTGATGACATCATGTTCAAACAGTGACTGGTGATGACATCATGTTCAAACAGTGACTAGTGATAACATCATGTTCAAACTGACTGGTGATGACATCATGTTCAAACAGTGACTGGTGATGACATCATGTTCAAACAGTGACTGGTGATGACATCATGTTCAAACAGTGACTGGTGATGACATCATGTTCAAACAGTGACTGGTGATGACATCATGTTCAAACAGTGACTGGTGATGACATCATGTTCAAACAGTGACTGGTGATGACATCATGTTCAAACAGTGACTGGTGATGACATCATGTTCAAACAGTGACTGGTGATGACATCATGTTCAAACAGTGACTGGTGATGACATCATGTTCAAACAGTGACTAGTGATAACATCATGTTCAAACAGTGACTGGTGATGACATCATGTTCAAACAGTGACTGGTGATGACATCATGTTCAAACAGTGACTGGTGATGACATCATGTTCAAACAGTGACTGGTGATGACATCATGTCCAGAAAGTGTTATAAAGTAGTGAACATGACGATAATTACCCTCGTATTGTTCTAATAGTGTTCACTACTAATGGAGGGAACTGTAGTCACTTCAGATTACAAGTTTTCACTTACGAGTAATTCTAGATCTGTCCTGATAGACTCTCTAGTGTCACAGAACCTTAATTCTGGCCACAGTCCTTCTGTTTTAACACCAGTCTTCCATCTTTAAACCTCAGTCAGTGCGTCTTTTTTTTTTTAGATTTCATCCAATCACCTTTTCTTTTGAATGCAGTTATTGAACTTACAAAGTACAATGTCATAATGTAAGACGTCATCATGTACGATGTCATCACGTACATCATCATGTATGATGTCATGACGTACGTCATCACGTATGCTGTCATGACATAAGTCATCACGTACGCTGTCATGATGCACGTCATCATGTACGATGTCATCACGTACGTAATCACGTACGATGTCATGACGTACGTCATCACGTACGATGTCATGACGTACGTTTTCATGACGTACGTTGTCATGACGTACATCATGACGTACGATGTCATGACGTACGTCATCACGTACGCTGTCATCACGTACGTCATCACGTACGCTGTCATGACGTACGTCATGACGTACGTTGTCATGACGTACGTCATCACGTACGATGTCATGACGTACGTCATCACGTACGATGTCATGACGTACGTCATCACGTACGATGTCATGACGTACGTCATCACGTACAATGTCATGACGTACGTCAACACGTACGATGTCATGACGTACGTCAACACGTACAATGTCATGACGTACGTCATCACGTACGATGTCATGACGTACGATGTCATGACGTACGTCATCACGTACGATGTCATGACGTACGTCATCACGTACGATGTCATGACGTACGTCATCACGTACGATGTCATGACGTACGTCATCACGTACGATGTCATGACGTACGACGTACTCATCACGTACGATGTCATGACGTACGTCATCACGTACGATGTCATGACGTACGTCATCACGTACGATGTCATGACGTACGTCAACACGTACAATGTCATGACGTACGTCATCACGTACGATGTCATGACGTACGATGTCATGACGTACGTCATCACGTACGATGTCATGACGTACGTCATCACGTACGATGTCATGACGTACGTCATCACGTACGATGTCATGACGTACGTCAACACGTACAATGTCATGACGTACGTCATCACGTACGATGTCATGACGTACGATGTCATGACGTACGTCATCACGTACGATGTCATGACGTACGTCATCACGTACGATGTCATGACGTACGTCATCACGTACGATGTCATGACGTACGTCATCACGTACGATGTCATGACGTACGTCAACACGTACAATGTCATGACGTACGTCATCACGTACGATGTCATGACGTACGATGTCATGACGTACGTCATCACGTACGTCATCACGTACGATGTCATGACGTACGTCAACACGTACGATGTCATGACATACGTCAACACGTACAATGTCATGGCGTACGTCAACACGTACAATGTCATGACGTACATCATCACGTACGATGTCATGACGTACGTCAACACGTACGATGTCATGACATACGTCATCGTGTACATCATGATGTACGATGTCATCATAATGTCATCACATAAGACGTCATCATGTACGTCACCACATATGTTCAAGACTGATCCAGGACCAATTCAGGACTGCTCTATGACTGATCCAGGTCCGATCTAAGAGCAATCCTGGACTGGTTGGAGACTGATCCAAGACCAGTCCAGGATTGGTCTAGGATGGATTCAGCACCAATGCAGGACTCTGTTTTTCTGTTTTCAGTGTTGAAGGTGATGCCAGCCTCTGACGACGTCCTGCTGGAAGCCAGTTTGTTGACTTCACACGATGCTTTGAACATTTGTTGTTCTTCTGACTGATCTCAGGTCAGTTTGTCTCTGCGATCAATACTAAATAAATAAACTAATTGTGGATCAGTTTGAGGAAGATGAAGATAAGAAACAGAAAAACCCAAGAAAGGGTCCTGGGAGACATGCATGATCACAAGAGAAGAATCTGACAAGTCGTTTAATGACATAAAATATATTTACCGTCCATCCATCCATCCATCTTCTTCCGCTTATCCGGGGTCGGGTCGCGGGGGTAGCAGCCTAAGTAGGGAGGCCCAGACTTCCCTCTCCCCAGCCACTTGGAGCAGTTCCTCCGGGGGAATCCCAAGGCGTTCCCAGGCCAGCCGAGAAACATAGTCCCTCCAGCGCGTCCTGGGTCTTCCTCTGGGTCTCCTCCCGGTGGGACGTGCCCGGAACACCTCACCAGGGAGGCGTCCAGGAGGCATCCTAACCAGATGCCCGAGCCACCTCAACTGGCTCCTCTCGATGTGGAGAAGCAGCGGCTCTACTCCGAGTCCCTCCCGGATGACTGAGCTTCTCACCCTATCTCTAAGGGAGAGTCCAGCCACCCTGCGGAGAAAACTCATTTCAGCCGCTTGTATCCGAGATCTTGTTCTTTCGGTCATAACCCAAAGCTCATGACCATAGATGAGGGTGGGAACGTAGATCGATCGGTAAATTGAGAGCTTTGCCTTTTGACTCAGCTCTCTCTTCACCACGACAGACCGGTACAGCGCCCGCTTCACTGCGGACGCTGCACCTATCCGCCTATCGATCTCACGCTCCAGTTTTCCCTCATTCGTGAACAAGATCCCGAGATACTTAAACTCCTCCACTTGGGGCAGGACCTCCTCCCCGACCCGGAGAGGGCATGCTACCCTTTTCCGGCTCAAGACCATGGCCTCGGATTTGGAGGAACTGATCCTCATCCCGGCCGCATCACACTCGGCTGCAAACCGCTCCAGTGAAAGTTGTAAATCACGAACTGATGAAGCCAGTAGGACCACATCATCTGCAAAAAACAGAGAAGCGATTCTAAGGTCACCAAAACGGATCCTCTCAACACCTTGGCTGCGCCTAGAAATTCTGTCCATAAAAGTTATGAACAGAATCGGTGACAAAGGGCAACCTTGGCGGAGTCCAACTCTCACCGGAAACGAGCCTGACTTACTGCCGGCAATGCGGACCAAGCTCTGACACCGGTCGTACAGGGACCTAACAGCCCTTATCAAAGGGCCTGGTACCCCATACTCCCGGAGTACCCCCCACAGAACCCCCCGAGGGACGCGGTCGAATGCCTTCTCCAAGTCCACAAAACACATGTAAACTGGTTGGGCAAACTCCCACGCACCCTCCAGGACCCTGCTGAGGGTGTAGAGCTGGTCCAGTGTTCCACGACCAGGACGAAAACCACACTGCTCCTCCTGAATCCGAGGTTCGACTATCCGACGGACCCTCCTCTCCAGAACCCCTGAATAGACCTTACCAGGGAGGCTTAAGAGTGTGATCCCCCTATAGTTGGAACACACCCTACGGTCCCCCTTTTTGAATAGGGGAACCACCACCCCAGTCTGCCAATCCAAGGGAACTGCCCCCGATGTCCACGCGATATTGCAGAGTCGCGTAAGCCAACACAACCCTACAACATCCAGAGCCCTAAGGAACTCCGGGCGAATCTCATCCACCCCCGGAGCCTTGCCACCGCGGAGCTTTTTAACCACCTCGGCGACCTCAGCACCAGAGATCGGAGAACCCGACCCAAAGTCCCCAGGCTCTGCTTCCTCAGTGGAAGACGTGCCAGTAGGATTGAGGAGGTCTTCGAAGTATTCCGCCCACCGACTCACAACATCCCGAGTTGAGGTCAGCAGCACGCCACCTCCACCATAAATGGTGTTGGTCTCGTACCTCTTTCCCCCCCTGAGACGCCGGATGGTGGACCAGAATCGCCTCGAAGCCGTACGGAAGTCATTCTCCATGGCCTCTCCGAACTCCTCCCACGCCCGAGTTTTTGCCTCAGCAACCACCCGAGCCGCATGCCGCTTGGACTGCCGGTACCTATCAGCTGCTTCCGGGGTCCCACAAGCCAAAAAGGCCCAATAGGACTCCTTCTTCAGCCTGACAGCATCCCTCACTGCCGGTGTCCACCACCGGTGGACACCGGCATTTACCGGTAGTTAGCAAATGATAGAGTCCTAACATTTATTGTGTGAAGTATTCACACACTAAAGTATAAACAGTTTGTCACGTGCACGACCAGAGAGGGAAACACACTGTATCACTGTTACACTACAGTGAGTGGTGCTTATCATGCTGTGCCCCACGCAGTCCTGGGACCCTGCGATCATGTCATGGTTCACCTGATTCCAGCGTATAGACCGTGACTACAGCTCTCAAAACCTGCAAAAAGTGGAGCAGTGAAGCTGTGGAGGAGCTACGCACATGCTTGGACACCAGTCCGAGGACGGCCAGAGGTGAATCCAGAGTCCTGAAATGACAGAATGTTTATTCAGCTGGGCTCCTCTGAAAAGTCTGTGGAATTCCTCAGCAGAAGGTTTGGGAGGGTGAGAGCATCAGGTTTACAAAACTTCTCAGGCGTGTTTAGATAAGACGCCTGTCAAGGCCAGGCAGGGAGCTGAATGTCAGATAAACACGATTGTTTTGGGAACAGGCAGAACTTTAATGACATCTACCTTCAGTCTGTGTCAGCCCACTCGCTTCAGAAATGTCCAAATTAAAATGACCAAACAAATGGAACGTGAGTAAAGATTATGGATGGATGGATGGATGGATGATGGATGGATGGCTGGATGATGGATGGCGGATGGATGATGGATGGATGGATGGAATCCAGTCTTTTGTCTCAAAATGTAAAAATAGCAATAAATATTAACAATCACTGGATGTTTTTAGTTTTATAACTTCATGCCTACTGGCCAGAAAAGCCCCTCTAACAAACTTCAAATGGTCCATGGGCCATTTGATAAATGGCAGTTGTTTCAGATTTTCTAAAAAAAAAGTTAAGTCTGGTCCTCTGGACATTCAAAAAACAAAAAAGTAGAAACGTTTTGTCTTTCGTCCGAAAGACTTCCTCAGTCTGAGCTGCTGTATTCAGCTCAGTCTTATTAATAGCACCTTCTCACAGTGGATCAACCAGTTTGCTGATGACAGCTGAAACCAGCTGCTCACATGATCAAGGAGGACCATCAGCCTAACGATGGATCGTTAGCACCCTGATGGTTGTTTGCTATTCACAGAGGGCTGAGTGATACTAGCAATAACAGCATTATAAGAAAAGGACAGTTGAACCCGGAGGTCTCCACCTCTGTTTAATGATGGACGGTTTCTTTTTACAACGAGGCAGAAGAGAAATATAAGAAGTATAAAAATTAATTACAGTAGTAGGGATTATAAGGAAACATCTTCCCATGGGCTCACCACCTGTGGGAGGGGCCAAAGGGGTCAGGTGCAATGTGGGATGGGTGGTGGCCGAGGGCGGGGACCCTGGCGGTCTGATCCTCGGCTACAGAAGCTGGCCATTGGGACATGGAATGTCACCTCTCTGGTGGGGAAGGAGCCTGAGCTAGTGTGTGAGGTTGAGAGGTTCCGGCTAGAAATAGTCGGACTCACCTCAACGCATGGCTCTGGCTCTGGAACCAGTTTCCTTGAGAGGGGTTGGACACTCTTCCACTCTGGAGTTGCCCCTGGTGAGAGGCGCCGAGCAGGAGTGGGCATACTTGTTGCCCCCCATCTTGGTGCCTGTACGTTGGGGTTCACCCCGGTGAACGAGAGGGTAGCCTCCCTTCGCCTACGTGTGGGGGGACGGGCTCTGACTGTTGTTTGTGCCTATGCGCCAAACGGCAGCGCAGATTACCCACCCTTTTTGGAGTCCTTGGAGGGGGTATTGGAGAGTGCGCCTCCTGGGGACTCCCTTGTTCTGCTGGGGGACTTCAACGCTCACGTGGGCAATGACAGTGAGACCTGGAGGGGTGTGGTTGGGAGGAACGGCCCCCCTGATCTGAACCAGAGTGGTGTTCTGTTATTGGACTTCTGTGCTCTACACCCTCAGCAGGTCCTGGAGGGTGTGTGGGAGTTTGCCCAACCAGTTTACATGTGCTTTGTGGACTTGGAGAAGGCATTCGACCGCGTCCCTCGGGGGGTTCTGTGGGGGGTACTCCGGGANTTACCGGTAACCATGTTTTTCTTTTTTTACAGTTAAAAGGAAGAAGTCAACACCAGAATTGATCAACTTTTGTCTTCTGGAGGAAGCACATGAAACAACGAGAAAAAAATCATTTAGGTGCAGTATTTATTTTTGTGCTTAGTTTTCATAATAAACTTTTTTTTCTTAAGTGGTGTCATTGAACAATAATTTCCTAAACATATTTTACAATGTTAAGTGTGTACAGTATAGTGTTTGTTTAAAAACATACTGGAAGTTAATTTTCCATTTGCATTTACCCTTTAAAGAATCATAAGAAAAAAGATTATTAGATTTGAACAGCCATCCATCCATCCATCCTTCCTGATGTCGTGTCATGGGTAGTGCAGCTTTTCCAAGGATGCACAGATGTCAACATCAACCCATCCATCCATCCATCCTTCCTGATGTCGGGTCGTGGTGCAGCAGCTTTTCCAAGGATGCACAGACGTCATCATGAACCCCGATGAAGCTGTTCTTGGATGCCCAAACGAGTTTCCTGATCAACAAACATTTAATTATTAATACTTTGTTTTTACGTTTAAAGAAACATGCTTTTAATGTTTATGGGACAGTTTAAACCAAATTATCCATTTGCATTTGACTTTGAATTATCCCTGACAAAATATTACAGTTTAAATTTAATGAAATACAAACATTTAATATTACAGGGCCAATTGAAACCTAATTAATTCCTAATCTGTACCTTACTGTAAAAATAGTTTAACTGATTACAGGGCAGTGCGATCAATGTGTTAAGCAATGTTAACAGGAACCTTGTACATATATGAGAATAATCTTTATTATAAAGAAAGAAAATGGAAAACACAGGGGTTTAAAACAAGCTGAAAAGGCAATAAAAGTAAGATCAGAGCATTAAATAGCTCAAGGGACATTACCGCCAACAGGTGGTGAGACAAGGTCCTGCAGGGTGTTCTTCTTCTAATGTTTTGTGGTGGCTAGTAAATAGGTCGGGGTCCGGGTCGGGGAGGAGGTCCTGCCCCAAGTGGAGGAGTTTAAGTATCTCGGGATCTTGTTCACGAATGAGGGAAAACTGGAGCGTGAGATCGATAGGCGGATAGGTGCAGCGTCCGCAGTGAAGCGGGCGCTGTACCGGTCTGTCGTGGTGAAGAGAGAGCTGAGTCAAAAGGCAAAGCTCTCAATTTACCGATCGATCTACGTTCCCACCCTCATCTATGGTCATGAGCTTTGGGTTATGACCGAAAGAACAAGATCTCGGATACAAGCGGCTGAAATGAGTTTTCTCCGCAGGGTGTCTGGACTCTCCCTTAGAGATAGGGTGAGAAGCTCAGTCATCCGGGAGGGACTCGGAGTAGAGCCGCTGCTTCTCCACATCGAGAGGAGCCAGTTGAGGTGGCTCGGGCATCTGGTTAGGATGCCTCCTGGACGCCTCCCTGGTGAGGTGTTCCGGGCATGTCCCACCGGGAGGAGACCCAGAGGAAGACCCAGGACACGCTGGAGGGACTATGTTTCTCGGCTGGCCTGGGAACGCCTTGGGATTCCCCCAGAGGAGCTGCTCCAAGTGGCTGGGGAGAGGGAAGTCTGGGCCTCCCTACTTAGGCTGCTACCCCCGCGACCCGACCCCGGATAAGAAGAAGAAAATGGATGGATGGATGAATCAAAAAAGGCGTTCAATACAGAAACAACTGGACTTTATTTGTGTGGCAATATGCCCTGTAGGCTTTGAATGCACCATAAGTGCTGAGATATGATTGGGTCGGGTGCTGGCTGCCTGTATATAAAGGGTTCTCCCTCATTGGTTGACTTCACATCATTCTTCTTCCGGTTCAGACCGTGGCGTTTGTTGGCGTGTAAATCAATGCACGCTCAGATAGTGCGTTTAAAGACGTTATATTGCTGATCTATCGTCTCACAGCGGTGGTGAGTAAAGCCTTAGTTTTCTTCTTTTGTTTTAAATGCTTTTAGATTTTAATTCTAATATTTATTTTTTTGTTAGCTGCTGCCGTTTGTCCTTGACCGTTTGTTTACCTGCTGTACGGGTTGTCCTGACTGGCATTACACCTCCCATATGGACTGTCCGTTGGCTGTTGTCTTGTCGTCCTGGCTGCTGGTTTAATGCCCATTGTTCCAGCCGACGTACCCGTCCTGTGTGGCTGATCGGGGCTGACTGAGGTTCAGCCCGGACTAATCGTCCTGGTGCCAGCGTGAGTGGCGTCTACTGTGGCGCTGCAGTTCTTCCCAGGACAGACTCTTTGGACTCCTGCGGCTCAATTAATCGAACATCTCCCAGGCGGTGGTATTAATTCTGTTGTGGTGTACGATTTGCCTGTGAGGTTTTCCTCTTTTAGAACATTACACTGAATTGCACTTTTATCGTTGCCTGGAGTATAACTGCCTTTTAAAGTGATTGGTTTTAAAATTTAGTATTTTTTAATTAAACAAACAATTGTGCAATTTATTGGTGTCTGTGTGAACTTGTCTCATGCCTCATCTGCAACGTGTCTGTGTGCCTTAAGGGTAACTGTTTTAGTAAAGTTATTTTAACCAATTTCATTTTTTATTAAAAATAGTGTTTTTTAAACTAAAGTTGCCTATTTTTATCCATACCCGTCCGGCTACATTTGTTACAAATAAAGTCCAGTTTCTGTATTGGACGCCTTTTTTTATTCTATCATGTCCTGGACGACTGAGAATCTTCACCAGCAGAATGGATGGATGGATATAAGGAAACATAAGAAGGAATATTATAGTGATTTATTAAATAAAAATAATGGTGATATGAAAGCAACATGGCGAGTAATGAATAGTGTTCTGAAGAATCATAAAGTAAAAACTGGTATTTCACAATATTTTGTAAAAGACAACGATGAAGTTCATGATGAAAATGAAATTGTAAATGGTTTTAATCAATATTTTGTGAATGTTGGATCAAGCCTTGCAGCTAAAATACCAAAAGTAGATAATAATGTGAGCCATTCAATTACAGGTTGTGCAAACAGTATTTTTCTAAATGGAACTAACAAAGAGGAAATAATGAATGTAGTAAAAAATCTTACAGACAAGAGATCAAAAGACTGGGTGGACATGGATATGATGTTTGTAAAGGACATAATGAGCCATGTTATTGAGCCGTTTACATACATATGTAATTTATCATTTTCAACAGGAATATTTCCAGATAATATGAAAGTAGCTAAGGTAGTTCCTCTTTTTAAAAATGGTGATAAATGTGTGTTCAACAATTATAGACCTATATCCTTGTTACCACAGTTTTCAAAAATTCTTGAAAAACTATTTGTAAACAGACTAGATCAATTTATAGATAAACAAAATATTCTAAGCAACAGTCAGTATGGGTTTAGAGCAAAAAACTCTACATCAATGGCTCTCATGGAATTAATGGAACAAATAACTACTGCTGTCGATCAAAAACAATATTGTATCAGTATTTTTGTTGATTTAAAAAAAGCATTTGATACTATTGATCACACCATTCTCCTTGAAAAATTGAACAAATATGGTATTAGAGGACCAGCATTACAGTGGGTATCTAGCTACTTGAAAGATAGGAAACAATTTGTACAAATAAATGATGTAAGATCTGACCTCTGTAATATCACATGTGGAGTTCCCCAAGGCTCTGTACTTGGACAAAAGTTATTTATTCTATATGTGAATGACTTGGTAAATGTGTCAGGACTCCTTAAATGTGTACTTTTTGCAGATGATACCACATTTTTTTGTTTGGGTAAATATATAGAACAGATGTTGATGTTGATAAAGACAGAATTTGTCAAAACACACTTGGTTTAAACTTAATAAATTATCATTAAATCTAGATAAAACTAATTACATGATATTCAGTAATGAAAATAAAACTGTTGATGTTCCATTTAAAATTGAGGATGTTGAGATTTGTAGAGTGAGTGAGGTGAAGTTTTTGGGTGTTATCATTGATGACAAACTGACATGGAAACAACACATAAATTCTGTAAGAATAAAAATAGCTAAATCGATAGCAGTACTGTACAAAGTCAGAGACCTATTGAATGATAAAGCTCTGTATTTGTTGTATAACACAATCATTGTTCCACACTTAATCTATTGTATTGATGTTTGGGGGAAAGCGTGTAAAACAATCACAAAGCCTATTTTTGTATTACAGAAAAGAGCTGTAAGAATTATCACTAGAAAACATTACCGTCATCCATCAAGTACATTATTTTATCAACTGAAGTTATTGAAGTTCCATGATTTGGTAGACTATAATATTTTATCAGTTATGTATAGGGCTCAAAATAATGCATTACCTTTAAATATCCAAATGCATTTTGTTAAAAGACAAAGTTGTTATAATCTTAAGGGGACAGAGATGTTTGTAAAACCACAATTCAGAACTAGTTTGAAGGGACGTTCTACCTCAATCCAGGGAATTAGATTATGGAATGGCTTGGAGAATGAAGTTAAAAATGCCAAGTCAATGTTTACATTCAAGAAAATGATCAAAACTGAATTGTTAAAAAAATATATGAAGTAGTTTAATTTGTATTGTATTAGAGTTAGAAAATTAGAAAGAGTAATTAATTTTGTTCTGTTACTGGAAGATTATTATTGTTTGAACTGATTGTTTGAAAAAAAGGGGTAGATATGATAAAAAAAAATCTTTCTGCTACCTTTCTTTTTTATCTTGTATGTTATCGTTTATGGGATTGTTTTGTATTGTATTTTTTAAATGAATAAAATTTTATATATATAAAAATAAAAATGATGGCCTCCTTTACTCCTCTCTCAAACCACCGTTCCTCTCTATCAAGGATGTGAACATCTTCATCCCTGAGTGACCTCTGACCTGGAGATGAGTGTAGACTGCAGTCCTGACTTGATGATGTTGATCTTCTGTGTTTCATGTTGCTACTGATCTGTTTCATGTTGCTGCTGATCTGTTTCATGTTGCTGCTGATCTGTTTCATGTTGCTGCTGATCTGTTTCATGTTGCTGCTGATCTGTTTCATGTTGCTGCTGATCTGTTTCATGTTGCTGCTGATCTGTTTCATGTTGCTGCTGATCTGTTTCATGTTGCTGCTGATCTGTTTCATGTTGCTGCTGATCTGTTTCATGTTGCTGCTGATCTGTTTCATGTTGCTGCTGATCTGTTTCATGTTGCTGCTGATCTGTTTCATGTTGCTGCTGATCTGTTTCATGTTGCTGCTGATCTGTTTCATGTTGCTGCTGATCTGTTTCATGTTGCTGCTGATCTGTTTCATGTTGCTGCTGATCTGTTTCATGTTGCTGCTGATCTGTTTCATGTTGCTGCTGATCTGTTTCATGTTGCTGCTGATCTGTTTCATGTTGCTGCTGATCTGTTTCATGTTGCTACTGATCTGTTTCATGTGCTGCTGATCTGTTTCATGTTGCTACTGATCTGTTTCATAATAATAATAATAATAATAATAACTTTTATTTATAACGCACTTTACATCAAACAGATCTCAAAGTGCTACAATGAAAAATAAAATCAAGATAAAAATCAATCATAAATGCAACAAAGAAAAGGAACAACCAAGAGGATGGAGCCTCACAGATGATTGCATCAAAAATTAAAAATTCACAAAATGCAGATAAAATACTCAAAAAATTGGGAGCAATAAAAAACAAAAGCACAATTAATTATTTAAAAAACTGGATAAAAAGAAAGGTTTTAAGACTTTTTTTAAAACATGTCACGGTCTGTGGGGCCCTCAGATATGAGGGCAGGGCGTTCCACAGCCGAGGGGCAGCGCAGGAGAAAGCCCGGTCTCCCATTGTGCGAGACCGAGACCTGGGAGTGAGAAGAAGATGGGTGTTGGAAGAGCGGAGAGTGCGGGAAGGACAGTGAGGAGTGAGAAGTTCTTTTAAATAAGATGGTGCATTACCGTACAAACACTGGAAGGTGAGCAGATACATTTTGTATGTGATCCGGGCAGAAACAGGAAGCCAGTGTAGTGAACGCAGTACAGGAGTGATGTGTTCATACTTACGCACTCTCATCAGGACCCTGGCAGCGCTGTTCTGGACATACTGTAGTTTTTGTATGTTCTTGCCAGGAATCCCGAAGAGAAGTGCATTGCAGTAATCCAGTCTGGAGGAGACAAAGGCATGGACGAGCTTTTCTGCATCAGTGAGGGACAGTGTAGACCGAAGCTTTGCAATATTTCGAAGATGAAAAAAAGAAGTTTTACAGATATGCTTTATATGGCTTTCAAAGGTGAGTTGTGGATCAAAAATAACACCAAGATTGGTGACTGTATTGGAAAGAGAGATGTTCTGGCCAGAAAAAGTGATACTGAGGATTTTTTGTTGTTGAATTTGATGTGATGTAACAATTTGAATTGTTTCATGTTGCTGCTGATCTGTTTCATGTTGCTGCTGATCTGTTTCATGTTGCTGCTGATCTGTTTCATGTTGCTGCTGATCTGTTTCATGTTGCTGCTGATCTGTTTCATGTTGCTGCTGATCTGTTTCATGTTGCTGCTGATCTGTTTCATGTTGCTGCTGATCTGTTTCATGTTGCTGCTGATCTGTTTCATGTTGCTGCTGATCTGTTTCATGTTGCTGCTGATCTGTTTCATGTTGCTGCTGATCTGTTTCATGTTGCTGCTGATCTGTTTCATGTTGCTGCTGATCTGTTTCATGTTGCTGCTGATCTGTTTCATGTTGCTGCTGATCTGTTTCATGTTGCTGCTGATCTGTTTCATGTTGCTGCTGATCTGTTTCATGTTGCTGCTGATCTGTTTCATGTTGCTGCTGATCTGTTTCATGTTGCTGCTGATCTGTTTCATGTTGCTGCTGATCTGTTTCATGTTGCTGCTGATCTGTTTCATGTTGCTGCTGATCTGTTTCATGTTGCTGCTGATCTGTTTCATGTTGCTGCTGATCTGTTTCATGTTGCTGCTGATCTGTTTCATGTTGCTGCTGATCTGTTTCATGTTGCTGCTGATCTGTTTCATGTTGCTGCTGATCTGTTTCATGTTGCTGCTGATCTGTTTCATGTTGCTGCTGATCTGTTTCATGTTGCTGCTGATCTGTTTCATGTTGCTGCTGATCTGTTTCATGTTGCTGCTGATCTGTTTCATGTTGCTACTGATCTGTTTCATGTTGCTGCTGATCTGTTTCATGTTGCTACTGATCTGTTTCATAATAATAATAATAATAATAATAACTTTTATTTATAACGCACTTTACATCAAACAGATCTCAAAGTGCTACAATGAAAAATAAAATCAAGATAAAAATCAATCATAAATGCAACAAAGAAAAGGAACAACCAAGAGGATGGAGCCTCACAGGTGATTGCATCAAAAATTAAAAATTCACAAAATGCAGATAAAATACTCAAAAAATTGGGAGCAATAAAAAACAAAAGCACAATTAATTATTTAAAAAACTGGATAAAAAGAAAGGTTTTAAGACTTTTTTTAAAACATGTCACGGTCTGTGGGGCCCTCAGATATGAGGGCAGGGCGTTCCACAGCCGAGGGGCAGCGCAGGAGAAAGCCCGGTCTCCCATTGTGCGAGACCGAGACCTGGGAGTGAGAAGAAGATGGGTGTTGGAAGAGCGGAGAGTGCGGGAAGGACAGTGAGGAGTGAGAAGTTCTTTTAAATAGGATGGTGCATTACCGTACAGGCACTGGAAGGTGAGCAGATAAATTTTGTATGTGATCCGGGCAGAAACAGGAAGCCAGTGTAGTGAACGCAGTACAGGAGTGATGTGTTCATACTTACGCACTCTCATCAGGACCCTGGCAGCGCTGTTCTGGACATACTGTAGTTTTTGTATGTTCTTGCCAGGAATCCCGAAGAGAAGTGCATTGCAGTAATCCAGTCTGGAGGAGACAAAGGCATGGACGAGCTTTTCTGCATCAGTGAGGGACAGTGTAGACCGAAGCTTTGCAATATTTCGAAGATGAAAAAAAGAAGTTTTACAGATATGCTTTATATGGCTTTCAAAGGTGAGTTGTGGATCAAAAATAACACCAAGATTGGTGACTGTATTGGAAAGAGAGATGTTCTGGCCAGAAAAAGTGATACTGAGGATTTTTTGTTGTTGAATTTGATGTGATGTAACAATTTGAATTGTTTCATGTTGCTGCTGATCTGTTTCATGTTGCTGCTGATCTGTTTCATGTTGCTGCTGATCTGTTTCATGTTGCTGCTGATCTGTTTCATGTTGCTGCTGATCTGTTTCATGTTGCTGCTGATCTGTTTCATGTTGCTGCTGATCTGTTTCATGTTGCTGCTGATCTGTTTCATGTTGCTGCTGATCTGTTTCATGTTGCTGCTGATCTGTTTCATGTTGCTGCTGATCTGTTTCATGTTGCTGCTGATCTGTTTCATGTTGCTGCTGATCTGTTTCATGTTGCTGCTGATCTGTTTCATGTTGCTGCTGATCTGTTTCATGTTGCTGCTGATCTGTTTCATGTTGCTACTGATCTGTTTCATGTTGCTGCTGATCTGTTTCATGTTGCTGCTGATCTGTTTCATGTTGCTGCTGATCTGTTTCATGTTGCTGCTGATCTGTTTCATGTTGCTGCTGATCTGTTTCATGTTGCTGCTGATCTGTTTCATGTTGCTGCTGATCTGTTTCATGTTGCTACTGATCTGTTTCATGTTGCTGCTGATCTGTTTCATGTTGCTGCTGATCTGTTTCATGTTGCTGCTGATCTGTTTCATGTTGCTGCTGATCTGTTTCATGTTGCTGCTGATCTGTTTCATGTTGCTGCTGATCTGTTTCATGTTGCTGCTGATCTGTTTCATGTTGCTGCTGATCTGTTTCATGTTGCTGCTGATCTGTTTCATGTTGCTGCTGATCTGTTTCATGTTGCTGCTGATCTGTTTCATGTTGCTGCTGATCTGTTTCATGTTGCTGCTGATCTGTTTCATGTTGCTGCTGATCTGTTTCATGTTGCTGCTGATCTGTTTCATGTTGCTGCTGATCTGTTTCATGTTGCTGCTGATCTGTTTCATGTTGCTGCTGATCTGTTTCATGTTGCTGCTGATCTGTTTCATGTTGCTGCTGATCTGTTTCATGTTGCTGCTGATCTGTTTCATGTTGCTGCTGATCTGTTTCATGTTGCTGCTGATCTGTTTCATGTTGCTGCTGATCTGTTTCATGTTGCTGCTGATCTGTTTCATGTTGCTGCTGATCTGTTTCATGTTGCTGCTGATCTGTTTCATGTTGCTGCTGATCTGTTTCATGTTGCTGCTGATCTGTTTCATGTTGCTGCTGATCTGTTTCATGTTGCTGCTGATCTGTTTCATGTTGCTGCTGATCTGTTTCATGTTGCTGCTGATCTGTTTCATGTTGCTGCTGATCTGTTTCATGTTGCTGCTGATCTGTTTCATGTTGCTGCTGATCTGTTTCATGTTGCTGCTGATCTGTTTCATGTTGCTGCTGATCTGTTTCATGTTGCTGCTGATCTGTTTCATGTTGCTGCTGATCTGTTTCATGTTGCTGCTGATCTGTTTCATGTTGCTGCTGATCTGTTTCATGTTGCTGCTGATCTGTTTCATGTTGCTGCTGATCTGTTTCATGTTGCTGCTGATCTGTTTCATGTTGCTGCTGATCTGTTTCATGTTGCTGCTGATCTGTTTCATGTTGCTGCTGATCTGTTTCATGTTGCTGCTGATCTGTTTCATGTTGCTGCTGATCTGTTTCATGTTGCTACTGATCTGTTTCATGTTGCTGCTGATCTGTTTCATGTTGCTGCTGATCTGTTTCATGTTGCTACTGATCTTGTTTATGTTTATGATCTGATTTATGTTTATGATCTGATTTATGTTTATGTTTATTAAATTTGTTCATTTTTTTTTTACAAAAGAAACAATACAAGACAATCTCATAATGATAGTGTACAAAATGTAAAAAAATGAAAGGAGAATAAATCTTATTATATCTGCCCCTTATCTCCAACAATCAGATTAAACAATAATAATCTTCAACCAACTTTTTCCAACTATCAGGTTAAACAATAATATTCTTCAACCAACAGCTGATCATGAAACATGAAACAGATCTGTTTCATGTTGCTACTGATCTGTTTCATGTTGCTACTGATCTGTTTCATGTTGCTACTGATCTGTTTCATGTTGCTGCTGATCTGTTTCATGTTGCTGCTGATCTGTTTCATGTTGCTACTGATCTGTTTCATGTTGCTACTGATCTGTTTCATGTTGCTACTGATCTGTTTCATGTTGCTGCTGATCTGTTTCATGTTGCTACTGATCTGTTTCATGTTGCTGCTGATCTGTTTCATGTTGCTACTGATCTGTTTCATGTTGCTGCTGATCTGTTTCATGTTGCTACTGATCTGTTTCATGTTGCTGCTGATCTGTTTCATGTTGCTGCTGATCTGTTTCATGTTGCTACTGATCTGTTTCATGTTGCTGCTGATCTGTTTCATGTTGCTACTGATCTGTTTCATGTTGCTGCTGATCTGTTTCATGTTGCTACTGATCTGTTTCATGTTGCTACTGATCTGTTTCATGTTGCTACTGATCTGTTTCATGTTGCTACTGATCTGTTTCATGTTGCTACTGATCTGTTTCATGTTGCTGCTGATCTGTTTCATGTTGCTGCTGATCTGTTTCATGTTGCTGCTGATCTGTTTCATGTTGCTGCTGATCTGTTTCATGTTGCTACTGATCTGTTTCATGTTGCTACTGATCTGTTTCATGTTGCTGCTGATCTGTTTCATGTTGCTACTGATCTGTTTCATGTTGCTGCTGATCTGTTTCATGTTGCTGCTGATCTGTTTCATGTTGCTGCTGATCTGTTTCATGTTGCTGCTGATCTGTTTCATGTTGCTGCTGATCTGTTTCATGTTGCTGCTGATCTGTTTCATGTTGCTGCTGATCTGTTTCATGTTGCTGCTGATCTGTTTCATGTTGCTGCTGATCTGTTTCATGTTGCTGCTGATCTGTTTCATGTTGCTGCTGATCTGTTTCATGTTGCTGCTGATCTGTTTCATGTTGCTGCTGATCTGTTTCATGTTGCTGCTGATCTGTTTCATGTTGCTGCTGATCTGTTTCATGTTGCTGCTGATCTGTTTCATGTTGCTGCTGATCTGTTTCATGTTGCTGCTGATCTGTTTCATGTTGCTGCTGATCTGTTTCATGTTGCTGCTGATCTGTTTCATGTTGCTGCTGATCTGTTTCATGTTGCTGCTGATCTGTTTCATGTTGCTGCTGATCTGTTTCATGTTGCTGCTGATCTGTTTCATGTTGCTGCTGATCTGTTTCATGTTGCTGCTGATCTGTTTCATGTTGCTGCTGATCTGTTTCATGTTGCTGCTGATCTGTTTCATGTTGCTGCTGATCTGTTTCATGTTGCTGCTGATCTGTTTCATGTTGCTGCTGATCTGTTTCATGTTGCTGCTGATCTGTTTCATGTTGCTGCTGATCTGTTTCATGTTGCTGCTGATCTGTTTCATGTTGCTGCTGATCTGTTTCATGTTGCTGCTGATCTGTTTCATGTTGCTGCTGATCTGTTTCATGTTGCTGCTGATCTGTTTCATGTTGCTGCTGATCTGTTTCATGTTGCTGCTGATCTGTTTCATGTTGCTGCTGATCTGTTTCATGTTGCTGCTGATCTGTTTCATGTTGCTGCTGATCTGTTTCATGTTGCTGCTGATCTGTTTCATGTTGCTGCTGATCTGTTTCATGTTGCTGCTGATCTGTTTCATGTTGCTGCTGATCTGTTTCATGTTGCTGCTGATCTGTTTCATGTTGCTGCTGATCTGTTTCATGTTGCTGCTGATGCGTGTTTCATGTTGCTGCTGATCTGTTTCATGTTGCTGCTGATCTGTTTCTTGTTGCTGTGTTCATTCGAGCTCATCTGCTCACACAGACTCATGTTCGTGCTGCTGTTTGAAGTATTGTTTGTATGTTACTAGTGCTTAGTGTATTTTTAGTTGATGTTTTTCTTCATATGTCGGATGTAACTGGGACC